>ML832723.1:65433-97231 GCA_009831015.1 Picea engelmannii
CGCTTTCATGATTTAGTGGGATCATCCTAACCTCCTCACCTTATCCTCTTCAACTTATAAAAGGAGAGGAGCTCTCATGGAGAAGGGGTTCTTGAGCTTGTTAGCTTTGGTTGGCTTGGAATTATTAGCTTGGTTGGAGTGGCGTTGAGATTTTCTTTGTCAAGATAGATTGTGAATATCATCAGATCTATGCTCTCAGAATTCTTGGAGTGAAAGTGTGTGGGGAACAAAGGACAGTTGGAAGGGACCTTATGACATTAAGGCCATGGATGTAATCTCTCTTTCACATTTAATATGATATAGTAATATGATTCTTTCCTATAAATCTTGTTTTTTTTTATTGTATGATTCCTTGATCACATACATAGGTTTATATTGAGTTTATGCTATTGCTATCACTTTGGTTGGTTGTGTTCTTTTGCAGGTCCATCATTGTATGAGCATTGGAACGGAGCTAGGATGGCGATGGCGAGAGGAAGCGACATTTAAATGGTATGTCACTCATCCCTCTTTAGTTAGTAAATTCAATATTTAAAACTTAAGGAAAGCGTCATGTTCTGGTGTGTTTTGTTCTATATCTAGGTGGATCTAGGGAGATCAATTAGTGTCTGCATATACCGATTAGTCCAATAACAGCAGGTGCATGGCTTTTTGCGATAACAATCAAGCATCATGAACATGTGAGCGATTTCTGTGTTCCTGTTCCGCGCATGTGTGCGTGCACCCAATGTCTTCATAGAGCCCTTCAAATTTTCACTACTTTGTATAGTTTTTGACCCTTTTATGAATGCTTTGGTGTTAATTTAGGTCCATGGATGACTTCGTCACTGTTTGACAATGTTGAGTTCTTGTAACCATGTGCGGATGAAATTTCAGTGATAACAGATGCCCCTTGATGGATGAGGTTAGGAGAATACGTATAGCTGAAATCCATCAATGTTTCTTCTACTGAGAATGTTGTTGTAAGAGAGAGAAATAGTGGGATCATCTGGAGCGATCCGCTGGAGGGAAAAAGGAACCGGTAGGACCCGACCTTCCATGAGGTGTGTAAAACAGAAAACTGTGTACAATCAAGGCAAGCATGCCCCATGCTCGTGTCATGTAACCCCAAAAAAGATAACTGAAGTGTTGGTGTAGACAACTGCAGCGCTCTCGGGGGTGGTCGTGATAAAGGAAGAAGACAATTATGTGGATGAACATACTCTGAATAGTAGGCAGTGATATCGGTAATAAGTATCACCTATTATGTGGGCATTGATAGCCCAACCAAGTTCAGAGGTCTTTGAAAAATGAAAGAACTAACTGTAATAGTCGCAAAGTAAGACCCACCGTAACATGAGAAATTGTTGACGTTGAATGTTATGGGGGTCAATTACAGCAGGGAGAAATTTTGTTTCACCCTGTGTCGTCCGAGATATCTCATTGGGTGGGTAATGAGAATCAAGATACTGTCTCCCTTATGGAAAATTGTGCTGATGTCGACAAAAAAGGGGGATGTGACTCCCAGAAGCAAATGGCTTCGTGAAATCTACTAGGTGAGGTGAGGAAGTAGAGGAGGTACATGGATGAATTCAAGATGTGGGAAGACTCAAAACTGCCCTTGGTTGGAGTATGTGTGAGATAAAAAGTGGCCGCAACCGTTCAACGAGGTCAAGTGTTAGGGGGACGAAAAGACCAGGGATAATTTGTGCCAGAGGCAGGACAAGGTGAAAAAATTTAGAGGGAAGAGATAAGTGGCCTATGGGATACTCTGAAGATATGGATGATGCCGGCAAGGGTGGATGATAATTTGTGCTCCAACCAAGGGTGACATGGGTTGCGGTTGGCCAAAAAAGGGAAGCAGGTCACCAAAGGTGACGACAAAAAGGTAATGTAATGACTGGAAAGAAAGGCATTTGTACAATAAATATCGAATGATTGGGGAGAAGTGTACAAATACAGAAATGTGTGCCCTGGTGTGATATGGTGGGCCCGTGTAGGGCATAATTTGCTTGGAAAACGGATGAAGGGTGGGGGCCCCATGGGTGGGTTTTTGTATGAGGTAGGTGAAATGAAGGGAGATTTGTAGATGGGTAGACATATTGTGGATGAAATGGAGGGTTCATGCTACTGTGGAGGTGCATCCCGACCATAGAACCGTGGAGAGATAATCTGGGAGTCCGTTGGGAATGCTAGCAAAATGAGGAGGAGTATGTGGTTGATTCGCGACATGATGTAAGACTATCAGGACTCCCATCCCTAAAGGGTTTTGAAAAGAAGCATGAGTGTCAGAAGTGCCAAAAGGTGCTATGAATGGGACAAATCATGTGGGTAAGAATGCTACCGGGTGATAGTACCGAAGATGCAAATGGAGGTGTGGGTACTGTAGAGCTGGGAAAGGGGATCCTAGAGGCAAATGTCAAAGGGTGTGACTAGAAATGTAAGTGCGATACAGAGGGAATGACTACATGCCAGTGTTGAGTATATACCTAAAGGGGTTGTGTCGATGTATGATGACCAAGTACCTGCACACATGAAAACCAAATACCCGACGTGAACAATATCTGAAGATAATCAAATCTATGAGAATGTATTTGATAAGTGTGAACATGCGTATGCGTACCTGATCAGTGTAAAAAAATGGCGTCCTGGGGGCTTAGGATGAAAAGAGGCCCAGGGACTATTGTGATGTAGATGACGGGATGTTGATCCCGTGGCTGAAGACGGATCGAGAAATGGACACCGTGGGCTCCCGAAATGGTGAGTGAAAGTTTGGAAAAAAGGCCTATATATAGTTGTAGGGCCCACATTGCCACCTCATTTGTACTTGTTTCTATAGTGATTGGATGAGAATAATTCAGAGGAGATTGTGAGATTCTAGGAGGATGAGACATTCGATTGAGGATCCACGAGCATCAGGTTAGTGGTCTGATCATCCTGCATAGAATTAGGGTTTCATTTTTTTGGCAGGGTTTGTACGGAGGGTCGTATAGGGGTAGTTAGGGGGTGTGGGCCCCACATGCATGGGCGATCCGATAATAGGCGCGCACACGTGCATGCCTATCCACCAGACAAATGCGCATGTTTTGATGATGTCTAATCTATATATGTGATGACAGTTTGTGTTATATGTTTATGTATGTGTAGAGGTAGCTTGATGTGATATATGCCAGTCTAACACAATATTAGCTAGGTTATCTGTAATTTGATTCAATTGTCTTGGAATATGTGTAAATGTAATGGAATAAAAATGTCGAGATAAAAGTATAACCTACAGGTATTTGTGAAAGAGGCAAGGATCACGGATGCGGTACACATTGTTGAGCTGGAGTACGACTAGTTGAGAGTCGAGGAAGATGCTAAGGTGACGAATACGATGATGTTGGGCATCGTCCAGGAGGTCGATGACGGCGGTGTATTCGACTTGGTTGTTGGTCACTGAACCCAAACATATGTCACTCGAATGGAGCATTTCATGTGAGGGGGTGGAGAGAGCCCAAGGGGCCGAAGCGATATTTTGTGTCCAACGACTGGCGTCGTCGGCGTAACCGATGTGGTAGGCTGGTGGAGGGGGCATCTGTCAATAGCAAAAAGGATAGTTTAGACATGAGGGATGGAAAAAAGATTAAAAACTCTATAAAATAAATATCCTAAAGTATAATGACTACATTTAAGCGTAAAATTTCTTTAGATACAACCCGTTGACAGGTTCTTTGAGAGAGAGGCCTTCCGGGAAGGCTAGGATGTATGCACCTTTAGTGAGGCAATGTTGGATAATATATGGGCCATGCCAGAGTGACTCGAATTTTCCATGGCCAAAGGTATCATGGGTGATATCATAAGCTAGGACGAGGTCACCTTCACGAAATGAGCAAAGTTTGACATGTCGATCAAAGGAAGCCTTGGATCATTTTTTAGCTACCTCATTGTTCTGTAATGAAGATCGACGATCTTCATCCAGAGACTCTAAGTTCAACAAGCACTACTCCAATGGAGAAGTGTCGGGTAATATCTCAATTGCCGTGCGTAAGGTGGGAATTTCACACTCGATGGGAAGAGTGGCCTCGACTCCATGGACTAGATGAAATGGTGTGAAACCAATAGCTATTTTCATAGCCATACGGTAAGCCCATAGCGCAGAAAATAACATATGATGTCAATTGGTTTTATGTTTATTAATAGTGCGTTGTAACATGGTCTTGAATACTTTGTTAACTACTTCAACTTATCCATTAGACTGAGGGTAATATGGTGAGGTAAACTCATGAGAGAATCCTAACCGAGATGAGAGTTCGACGAAGATCTCATTCTCGAAGTGTTTCCCATGATCAGAAACGAGTTGGAGTGGTACTCCAAAGAGGGATATAACGTGGTTAAAGAAAAAATACGCTACAGTGTCAGCGTTGTTGTTGAAGGTGGGCATAGCTTCTGCCCATTTGGTGAAGTAATCGACGGAGACAACAATGTATTTGTGACCATTGCTGGAGGGGGGATTACAAGTCATGAAGTTGATGCCCCATTTACAAAAAGGGTCGACAGCGATGACGGGATGAAGAAGAGCGGGGGGAGCTCGAGCTTTATTGGCGTAGAGCTGACATTGCTCACATCATTTCACGGCGTGAATGCAATCATGAAACAAGGTAGGATAAAAGTAACCGGCTCAGATAATCTTTTGAGCAATGGATATGCCCGAAAGATGGCCACCACATGCGTCGTTGTGGAAGTCGTTTAAGACTCTATAGGCCTCATCAATAGTCAATCATCAACAAATAATGGTGTTGACTCCCTGTCGGTATATGATGTCTCCGATGAGGAGGTAGCAAGGGGCCTGATGTCAAATACGATGATGATCATCTCGTGAAAGGTGGTTACCAAACTTTTGAGTTCGTAGGTAGACGAGGAGGTCACCGTACCAAGGATCATCCGACGTGATGTAAAAGAGATGTTTGTCGGGAAAGTCGGTGTTGACGGGGGTGATGGTGGTGTCAGAGGGGAGGGTCATGACAAGTTCGGCGAGAACGAGGGCCTTCTTACTCTTAGGTGTGGAGAAATCGAGGTTGTACTCTTGAAGGATAACAATCCATCGATAAAAAAATTTGTTAACTTGCCGACAACTGAGCATGTACTGCATAGGGTTGGAGTCTACGACGACCTTCATTGTGCGAAGCCAAATGTAGTGGTGCAATTTCTGGACGGGGAGGACGACTACCAGAGAAAGTTTCTCTTTGTGTTTGTACTTCAAGGGTGGCCCTGAGAGGTTTTTACTAATGTAATAAATGACATGCTCATGATTTTCATCACCTAGATAGATGAGGACTCCTACTACTGATATAGATTATGCTAATACGTAGAGGATATAGTCGCGATTGTAGTCAGGCGCACTGATTAAAGGTGCATTTGAGAGTGTTGTTTTAAGATCGTCAAATGATTGTTGGGCATGGTCATCCCAGTGAAAAGGGATATCGTGACGTAGTAAGTGAAGGAAACCATGTGCGTGTATGGCATAGTCTGGGACAAATCATTGTAGAAAGTTATATTTTCCCTGTAGGCTCTGAAGTTGACGTAAATTTCAAGGAGGTGGAATTTCGGTGATAGCTTGGAATTTGAGGGGGTCCATGGTAATACTGCTTTGGGAAACGATAAAGCCAAGGAGGCACCCTGCGATGACACATAACACACATTTGAGTTGATTTAAGCAGATATTGTACCGATGACACCGTTGAAAGATGATTCGTAAATCATCGAGATATTGGGTACGTTTCTTGGATTGAGTTGTGAGGTTGTCCAAGTAGGCAAGGATGATATGAGCCAGATCATGAAAGATGTATGTCATAGCCCACTGGAAAGTTGCGTCGGCATTCTTTAAGACAAAAGGCATGACATGATATGAAAAATTACCCCAAGGGGTAGTGAATGCGGTTTTATATTGATCGGCGGGGTGAATTTGAATTTGATTATAACCAGAGAATCCATCCATAAAGGATAGAGCCTCGTGGCCTGCACAGTCGTCGATAATTTGATCAATGAAAGGCGTTGGAAAGTTTTCTTTAGGACATGCGTGATTGAGATCGCGAAAGTCTGTGAAAACGTGGATAGTGCCCTATTTTTTGTTAATGGGTACAGGGTTGGAAACCCATGAGGTATAGGCGATGGGGTAAATGAATCCAACAACGCGTAATTTGTCAATTTCAGCTTTGATGGCTGTGGCTTTGGATGGGTGTAGCGGTCATTGTTTTTGATGAGCTGGTGTAATGTCGGTCCAGGTGTCGATGCGATGTTTGATGATAGAGGGATCGAGGCCAAGCATTTCCATGTATGACTAGGAAACAATATCCCTACATTCCTAGAAGAGGGCTTTATAGGCGGTGATTTCCTGAGGAGTGCAAGCAGCTCCAATGGTGATTTCCTCGACAGTGCCATTTTTAATGGAAATGTAGATTTTAATGGTGGGGGAAATGTTGGCCATGTTGCCTTCTTCAAAGGCATTAGGGGTAGGAATGGGGTGTTTGAACCAATCAATAGGCCCTGATGGGATCAAATCCTTGGTTTCGACCGTGTAAATGGGGTGTTGGTTAGGAGGCCTGGAGGCGTCCTGTGGAGAGAAGAGTGCACTGTGGTGTAGCACATCCCAGGTGAGGTCTGGGTGGTTTAACTCTTCGAGTATTTCTTCATCGCATTGGAAGTGACAGGAATACAAGGGGTCATGAGGAGTGATATTGATGACGGTGGTCGGGTGGTTTCCCCCTGGTGTGGAAGAGGCAGGGGGAACAATGTTAGGAGATGGTGAGGGTTCACTCGACATAAACCATATATGGAAGTACGGAGGAGTACCCATGGTAGTTGGGTGTAAAATGTCCATAGGGGAATGAGCGGGAGAGTTGGGGGGATTGGGGGGTGAATCCTCAGATAAGCCGTCTAAGAACCATGGAGGCATTGGGAGGGCCTCGGGTTCGGGAGAAATGACATGAAGATCTGTTAATGACGAGGTAATTTCAATTATCAACTCTGCGGGCTATTGAAGCAGGGTCAATTGGTGTTTCCTGTATTCAAGGATCATAGGACACTGGTATATAAAATGAGTTAATGAGTCGCAGAGAGAGAAAGGGCATCTCATACGTTCATTGACTGAAGTGGTGACATAACAAATGTCAGTGATATTGGTGGAGGAGGGCGTAGCAAGACTGGGGTTTCTCTGGAAGCTCTAGCGTACTGCGGCTAATGTCTGCCAAAAGCATGGCAGTGCTAGATAATGGTGGGTATAATGGCCATATTCGGAACATATAGCGTAAGAGAATTTGGTCCGCAACCCTTTACTACTAGAATGGGGGGTGGTAGTGGTAGGACTGGTTGTAGTGGCGAGTGGTGGGGGAGTGTGATTGAGTGGAATCAAATTCCGTAACTCTGGTAAAGATGGGAAGTTGTTGGTTTGGTGTCCCTCTTTCTCACATAGTGCACAAGGAGGTTGGATGTGTGGAGGAAGTGGAGCTATGGGCTCCTTTTTCTTTCTCCTGCCCCCAGCCGTGGTAGGGGGGTTAGTGAGTGGCGGGGTGGTGGGAGTAAGTATGGGAATCGACATGGGGATTCCTTCTTTTTGGGGGTGAAGGGATGGTTGAGGGACCATCTTTGGTGGGTTTAAATACCAAATTGGGATTGCTAACACCATATTAGGTAGTGTGAGCATTGTGGCTACCTAAAAATCTTTGATGCCTGGTGGAGGGTAAAAGAAGGGAATTTGGGTAATGGCTTGGGGAACTGTCTCCCAAACTGGAATGTGTCCTTAGGGAGAGGTGGAATCGTGGACTGGTGGGGTCGATGAGTGTACAAGAGGTTCTTGAAGGGGGGGTTCTACGACGAGTGGGACGTCAGATATGATATAAGCCTTGGTAGGAGGAAGGGTATCCCCTGTGTGTGTTCCGTTAGATGATACGATGCATACTTGATTAGAAGGATGAAGGAGTGGTGGTGCTCCATGGTAAGTTCCTAACAAATATGGATCTTTAAAAATCCTAGGACCCATCTCGATGAGTGGATATGCGTCATGGCTTGTGTGAATGAGAGGAAGAATGTTATCGATGTTGGTAGATGGATTAGGGTTGTAATGTGAGACTTGGTCAATAGTAACGATCTTCCCATTGTGAGGGAACATCATTGTCCGAAAGATGAAATATGCCACTGCCTTCATAGCGTACATGTAGCTATGACCGAATAGGATATTATAATCAAGTTCGACGGGGACATTTTGGAAGAGCCCTTCAGGAGAGGATGGTCGCCTGTCATAATCTCGTAAGGTGATGGCAGAGGGAATGAGTTCGGGGGAACCAAGCTTCTGCCATACCATTTTGGACATAATGTAGGTAGATGCACCTTCATAGATGATACATTGATGAATTGTGATGTTCCGTATTTTTACTAGTATTTGAAAAGCCATCAAGGTGGGAAGACGAGGTTCTCCGCTATCAAGATCAAAGGTAATGAGTCGGGTATCTGCGGGGTCGACTGCCCCCAAGGTGGAAAGTAATTATTTCCGTTGAGAAGGACAAGTCTGGAGGACCTCCAAAACTGACATGGCAGTCGGGGATTGTGCTAAGTCATCTACCAAACTATAGTTATGAGCTTCCCTAGCCTGTGGGTTGTGGTCATTCCTGCGTAATGGGATGTGAGGGATGAAAAGAGGTGGCTCAGCGGTAGGGCGAGGAATCACCAACGGGGATCCCTTCGGTGTAGGGTTTTCCTCAGAAGGGATGGGAGGAGACTCAGTGGGTGCATGATACTGATGATTACGTGTTTGCAGAAGGATTTCTTCCTCACTAGTGAGGAGAATTGTGTGATCTGCTAGATTGTTGGGGTTTAGCTATTGTCCCACCTGAGGTGGGGGATGTTGTGTGTCATGTTGGGTGTTTATCACACCTTGATGTGGAATAGGATTTTGGAGCACGACAGGAGGGGGTTGTTTCATGCATTTTTGTGGTGCCTGCTAAGGGGCAGGCGGTGCTGGAGGACGGGGAAGACTACCAGAGTCTTTCAACTGTTTGAAATCAATGATTTGGGGGCAATGATGAGTGTAATGGAATAAATCACCACAAAGGGCACAAGGGAATTTGGTTTTAACATTATTGTTATTTCTCCCTTGGCGTTTATTATTATTTCCCCCCTGGGGGTTTTGATGCCCTTGGTTCTGGTTGCCCCCTATGGATCGGTGTTGTTGGGGTTGATTATCGCCTTGACCTGGGTTGTTGTTATTCATGTTCTTTATTTTATTCTTGGCATTGTTCAATGAATGGGTTGGATTGGCCATATTCAACTGTTCAAAATTTTGGTATTGTTGACTGAGATAGGTTTGAACAAAATTCACCCCCGCATGAGGATGTGGGGGAGCCATGGGTTGTGGGGGACTAGGAAATGGGAAGTACAGATTTTTTGGTGGTAACGATCCATAAGGTACATATGAAGGCATAGTGCTTTCGCTAGTACTATAAGCTGAGGTAGAGGGGGTACCAACGTTCGTTTGAATAGGTGGATGTATGGGGGTGCCGACTGTGGTCCACTGATGGGTGGAGGTATCGCAATAGGGTATGGTTGTTGATAAGGGGGTGGGGGGTAATAAGAAGTGCCCCCATATGCTGGTGGGTATTGATGTGTTCCATACATCGATGGTGGTTGGGGTTGTGGACTGTGGTGAGTGGTGGTACCAATCAGTCCGTCTGCTGAGTGAGACATCCTAGGTTTGTCTTGGCCAAATGGCACAGGTTTTGGAAGATCAGGAAGTACAGTGTATAAGTACCATGACTGTGCATAGATGAGGTCATACGGTTGGGCCTTACTGATGGCTTCCTCTTCATATTGAGGGAAGGTGGAAGATACATCCTTACCAAGGAGAGAGACAAGTGATCTAAGAAACCAGTTGAGACATTGTTTCTTGGTGGTTTCTTCTTTGCACAAAATATGTCGCCTATGCCACTCATGAATGTGGTCAGCGATATGTGTGGCTAAGGTTTGTTTGAAATTAGAAAGTATTTCTAGACCATTGTCATGGCAGATTGGTAATTGGAAGAAGGTCAAGAATGCTTTGGCCAAGGACTCAAAAGTTGCATCGGACCCTGATTTTTCTTCTACATACCATTTGGCTAATGGGCCAGTGAGTGTGCGTTGAAATAATTGTAGTTTGATGGAATCATCCATAATGCTATTGGAGGAGCACCATAGGTGAAAGGTCATGACATGGTTGGCAGGGTGATCGCCTGCCTTTCCTTCAAACTTTGGTATGTCCAAAGGTAGTTTGGTGGGCATTGCAGGCCATGTGGGATCATGCAATATAGGATCATTGGTGAGTTTGCTAAGATCCGTTATGTTGAGAGAGACCAAATATGGAATCTGAAGTGGGGGGGGAGGATTAGCTCCGGCCATGGTATGAGTGTGTTGTGAACCTAACCCTTGAGGGGGGCTAGGTGGGTTGGTGCTTCCTCCTTGAGAGGAAGTGGGTCCTCCACTTTTGTGTAAAGGAGAGTGAGTGAACGGATGACCTTGGGAAGTGGACCCAAGTAATGTAGAACCAAGCAAAGCTGATCCTAAAATAGTAGCACTCACAGAAGTGTGTGAAGGAGGTGCCAATGAGTGGGCAAGACCAGACACTCCCCCTAAGATAGGAGGTAGGTTTAGTAAGCGTCGTGAATGATAGGGGTTTTGTGGTTCCCCTATGATGTCTGACTAGCTGCGTGAATGTGTGAAAATAGTGGTGAGAGTAATATAGAAACAAGAGCCTTTGAATGTTTACACAATATATATATATATCCAAATCAAACTGTAATCAGATGTGCATCATACATAAAATGTTTTGAAAAAGAATCATATATGTGGGTAAGTGGGTTTTGTCTTCTTGGGGAATCAAAAAGGAAAACAAATGCTTGTTTCCTAGAAGACGTAACGTCCTTCCTCTCAAATAGCACTAGACCTCCCAATAGTACTCAACAGTGGGGTCTGAAGTCACTGGAAGAGAAACTAGTGAAGGATGAAATAATTGGTTATAATGAGGGGTAAAGGGGGCATATCCCGAAAGAGATGGCGATATTTACCAATAGCCACACAAAATCCAATCAAGGTGCAATTGCAGCCCATAATTGCCACCTTGGTAGATGTCCTAAAATTTGGTCACTAGGTACCTCGGTCAAAGTGCGACATTTAGATTTTCGACCTAAGAAATGGGTCACGGGCTGGGTCCCGTCCAAGAGGTGGGTGCCTCAAGGGGGGATGCACACAACAACCAGACCTTAGCCTTCGAACCTTCATGGGTATCTCCCTGCCTTATGGTATTAGGAACACTTGACTTGGAGGATTTTCAGTTCCCTATTTGACAACTTCTATATTTTTGACAATGTGAGAACCAGATAACAGGGAGTTATTTGGATGCCTATCCCCGAAATCCTACCTAGACTAAAAGATTTCTTTTGGCACCTCTTGTGGAGGAAAACTTAGTGAGTTTTTAGAAAAAAATTAGATGTAGTTGTTTTGGGAGGTTGGGGGTGCAAACCAACCTCATTGTTTTAAAAATGGGAGTGGATAATTTCGTCAAGAAAATGGTGGGGTGTTTTCGGAATACCTTTGAAGGAAACTTACTTTGACCTCCACGTTTCAAGAAGAAGCTATGTGAGTGATAAGTGACTTTTGTGTGTGAGTGAAAGTGTGCAAATTTTTAGTGAATTATGTCACCTTGTTGCATGTGGACTTCGCTTGGTCCTTACAAGTGTTTGATTACCTAATTAACTAAGTGCCTTTGGTATAACCTTGTGTAATTCAAAAGTCCCTAGGAAGCTAGCATGTGGACATGTGGGTCCATTACTATCCCTTTAACTCTCTATTGTGATGTAATTTAAGAAAAGCTTTGAAACTATCCTAGATTAATCATGTGGGCATGTATGGGCCCATTACAAAACCTTTTAAGCTTCCCTAGCGAGTTGATCTAAGAAAGCAAATTTCAACACTATCCTATCTTTGTAGCATGTGGGCATGTATGGGCCCGTTACAATATTAAGATGTGTTTGAAAAAGTAAACTAAGAGGAGTCCCAAGAAGGGTTTTTGTCCTCTACTAAAGGTTTTAATGTTCTTAAGGGAGATGAAATTGTTTCACAATCTTTTTCTGATTCTCAAGATCGCTTGGAGGTGCGAGAGAAGAGCATACTAAGTGATTGTTATTTAACTTCTAGTCCCAATGCAAGTTAAATGTGATTAAAAATGATTTCCAACTTATCTTGTGAGTCAAAACAAGCCATCCATGTGGCAAAAAGTGAAAGCAAATAAGGGAAATTGATTTTATCCTCCTAAGTGCCTATGTGTTTTTGACTAACCCCTTTTTATGATGAGGGGACTAAGTGTGGTGCAGCTTTAAAACATGCTTGAAATCATTTTTAAGAAGGAAAATGGCCTTCCACACATCTCAACAACTTTACAATGTGAATTTTTGCATAGATGCGCGGGTCTCAGTGGATACATAGGCGCAGAGAGCGCATGTGTGCAAACAGAGAAAATTCAACGAGCGCACATGCGCAGAACAAAATTGTGGTTTAAGCGCATGTGTGCACGATGCGCGTATGTGGGCCTAAAAACCCGTGCATATATGACACATGAAGGAGAATGAAAAATTTGGATGGATTCCTCTCAATTCAACTTGGAATTGGCTGAGTGGCAGGTCGGCCTAGGCCGGTTAGTGTACCTGCAAGTTAAACAAACTAAAAGAAGAGCAAGAAAAACCCAAATGGGGTAGGAAATTGATACCTTTCCCTAGTGGACTCGCCAAACTGTTGCACCTCTTCTGTCACTTTAGTGAGAAAAATAGAGGTTCTTTCAAGATTAGTTGGGTCTACTGAGCAGGACAACTGTAAGGAAAAGAGTTAGGGAAAGACATAGAAAACAACAACTAAGAATTAAACTAAGAAATGCAATAACAACTAAATTCATGAGCATAGGGACATAGAAACAAAAAGAACCATAAGAACCATGTCACCAATGATGAGGTTGATCTATTAGTGAAGTAATACACCAATAAGAAAGGGGACTATGAGTCCCTTCTTCCTCCAAGGGAGGGCTCTTGGAACCCCACTAGCAAGCTCTTCTTAAAAAAAAAAATGGAAAATGATGAAAGAACTCTTTGCAAATCCACTCAAGGGGTGAGATGGATTGCCCAATGAAATGGTGCAAATATACTCTTGGAAAGGAAGGATTCCTCAAGAGAATAATGGCATCATAACATTACTTTGAATTCCTTGAAACATGAGGTGCATCCATGGCCTTTTTATAGCATTCCTTTGAGCTATTGTTTAACTGATTTGTAGTGTGAAAAGAGGCTAATTAGGGCATTTCTAGGTCTTTGACCAGCCATACAGTCGAATCCAGTCCAAATTTGAGGATCAAATCAGCTTGGGATATGAACCATAAGTGGGTGGGAGGCCGATCACTCTCATAAATGCGTTGTTTAGCAGGTGCACGGATTTTTGCAATAACAATCGCTCATCGTGAGCATGTGCATGATTTCTGCATTCTTGTTCCGTGCATGTGCGCACGTGCCCATTGTCTTTATAGCGTCCTTCAATTTTTCATTACTTTGTATAGTTTTTTACCCTTTTATGAATGCTTTGGTGTTAATTCAGGTCTATGGATGACTTTGTCACTATTTGATGATGTTGAGTTCTTGTAACCATGTGTGGATGAAATTTCAGTGATAACAATTTGCATGGGCTTGGGTTGACACTTGTCACCCATGAAACTGCATGCATTCCATCAGCATGCGTTCCTCCCCATTTGGAAGTCACTTGTCATTCCAACAAGAACTTAAGATAAAACATATAATTCACATGGTCTTTTTGGAATAATATTAAAATATTATTCCCAAGGACTTAAGCCCCTAGGCTCAACACTTAGCCCCCTTTTTCCCACCTTCCATCCCCTAATCCCTTGCCCACTCTGTGGAAGCTTATTCCCCCATCACTCATTCATCGTGGTCGGTCTTCATGCGGCGATGTTTATATTTTTTATTAATAATGTGCATAGATACATGTACAAAAATCATTCTCTTGGCCTTCAACCCTTAGGCTCTCTGGCCTAACAAATACATAATCTCATCCTCTTATATAAATTTGGCTCGCCAGCCTATAAAACATATTTAAAATTCATTTCATAAACAAGATTTACAACAGGGCTCAGCCTTGGGGACATTACAATCCCCCTCCCCTTATTTCTGCACTGTCCTCAGTGCAACCTTACACAACATTTGCAAGCTTTTCAAAATTTTCAAAAAGATGTAGGTACTCTTCCCGCATAACATCTTCATGCTCCCATGTTGCGTCCTCAAGACCGTACTAGGTCCACTAGACCTTTACAAGCTCTATTGCTCGATTCCAGAGCTGTTTTATTTTCCTGTCCAATATGCGCAGAGGATGCACTTGCAAGACACCTTTTGGTTCCACCTGAATCACTTTCTAGTCAATAACATGATTAGCATCAGGTATATATTTCTTAAGCAATGAAACGTGAAATACATTATGTACAGTCATAGATGCAGGTAAAGTAAGCAAGTATGCAACTGGCCCAATCCTTTCCAAGATTTCAAATGGCCCACAAAAGCTTGCTGCCAACTTGGCGCAACTTCCCAGCTTCAGAGAACTCTTGTTAGTTTTCACTTTCAGGAAAACATGATCACCCACTTTGAATTCTCAATGGTTTATGTTCTTATCAGCATAACTTTTCTTCTTGTCCTGGAAATCTTTCAAATTTTGTTTAATTTTTATCATTTGGTCCTCCATCTCCTTGAGAAACTCTGGCCCAACTACTGTTCTATCAGTTGGATTATCCCAGCTCACTGGAGTGTTGCACTTTCTTCCATAAAGTGCTTCAAATGGGCTCATCTTCAATGATGAATGATACCCATTATTGTAGGCGAATTCTACCAGATGCAGGTAGTCTTCCCATATTGATGGTTTGTCCATCACGTACATTCTTAGCATGTCCTCTATTACTTTGTTCACCCTCTTTGTCTGTCCATCAGACTAGGGATGATACGTTGTACTAAAATTCAGATTCGTTCTAAATCCTTTGAATAGTCCTTTCTAGAAATTCGAGGTGAATTTCGGGTCCCTATCAGACACAATCGTTTTAGGAGTTTCGTGCAAGCGTGGCACTTCTTTCTAGAAAATATTGGCAACATATTATACCTTATGAGTGGTTTTCAGTGGAATAAAATGGACATATTTTGTAATCTTGTCCACCACAACCATGATCGAATCATGCTGCTTTCTTTTTCTGGGCAATCCTATAATAAAATCTATGGTCACCACTTCCCACTTCCACTCAAGAATGGGAAAAGACTGCAAAAACTCTGTTGGGTGCCTATGCTTAGCCTTAACTTTCTGACACTCCATACATCTGGTGATGTATTCAATGATCTCTCTCTTCATACTCGACCAAAAGTAATGGATTTTGATTGCTTCCATAGTATTTTTATATCTAGGATGTCCAACATAAGTCACATTATTCATTTCTTTTAGAATTGCTAGCTTCAATTCTTGGACATTGGGTATATACACTCTGTTTTTATACAGAAGTAATCCATCAGCTTCCAAGGTGTAACTTTCCCTTTTATGTGGCCTTTCACTTTGCTGTAGCTTTGCTACCAAATCTCTGTACTGCAAATCTGCATTTGCAGCTTCCAAAATTCTATCCTTAATATCATTCTTGTACATGCTAATGGTTGTAGCATGTAAGTCATGCACTTTTATGCTAAGTGCATCATCCACCTTGTTTTCCTTCCCATTGATATGCTTGATATCAAATTCGTATTCGCACAAAAAATCCAACCACCTACTTTGTCTAGCATTTAAGGTTCGCTGATCAAACAAATATTTCAGACCGCTATGGTTTGTTCTGAGTTCAAACCTCCTTCCCATGAGGTAATGTCTCCATTTCCTTAGAGCGTGGACAATTGCTGCTAGCTCCAAATCGTGAGTGGCATAATTATTTTCATGCTCTTTCAATTTTCTGGATTCATAACAGATTACAAATCCATCTTGGCTGAGAACTCCTCCCAAACCTTCCTTACATGCATCTGTGCACACCAAAAAATCACTATTTGGATTTGCAATTCTCAGTATTGGAGCACTAGTTAATAGTTGCTTCAATCGCTGGAAACTCTCTTCACACTCTTCAGTCCACTGAAACTTTTTCTCCTTCTTTTGCAAGGAAGTGATAGGATGAGATAACTTTGAGAACCCTGCTATAAATCTTCTGTAATAGCTCGCTAGACCCATAAAGGATATAACTTCCTCCACATTCCTTGGTGCTGACCATTCTTGGATGGCCTCAACCTTCTCAGGATCCACAATGATCCCTTCTTCTGAAATAATGTGCCCCAAGTAATGGATCTGCCTTTGGTAAAATGAGCATTTGATCAATTTGGCATACAGTTGGTGTCCTCTCAACACTTGCAACACCAGTCTCAGGTGTTGTTTATTCTCTTCCTCTGACTTGGAATAAACCAAGATGTCATCCAGGAAGACTATGACAAACTTTTCTAAATAGTCCCTAAATACACCATTCATCAAGCACATAAAAACAACAGGTGTGTTTGACAGTCCAAATGGCACCACTATGAACTCGTAATGGCTGTACCTTGTTCTAAAGGTGGTCTTGATGATGTCCTCATCCTTTATTCTTACCTGGTGATATCTTGATCTAAGATCTATCTTTGAAAATATTTTCACACCCTTCAACTGATTGAAAAGATCATCGATCCTTGGAAGAGGATACTTGTTCTTGACAATTACCTTGTTCAATTGTCGAAAATCAATGCAAAGCCTCAACATCCCATCCTTCTTATTCATGAACAGGACCAGGGCACCCCAAGGTGACACGTTGGGATGAATGTACCCCTTCTTTAGAAGCTCTTCAAGATGCAATTGTAACTCTTTCAGCTTTGGCATACTCATTCTATATGGAGCTTTCGACACTAGAGCTCCTCCAGGCATCAAATTTATAGAAAAATCGATGTCTCTCTTTGGAGGTAGTCCAGGTACCTCCTGAAATATGTATTTGAAATCTGTGAGTAACTCATGGTATCCAATCCTTGAGACTTCATCTCTGGATGCTTCCTCCACACAGGCTGCAAATAATTGACAACCTTTCCTATAACACTTCCTCAGCTGCATGGTTGAGATTTCTCTAATAGCCATAACTCTCGGAATTCCTTGGACTGTTTTCCGATTTCCTTCCTCATCCATGCATGTAAACCTCTTGTTACAATAGTCTATAAGGGAATGGTGCTGGTCCAACCAGTCCATCCCAATTAAGAAGTCGTAAGAACCTAAAGGAAGAATATTCAATTCATCCTTCGTGCTCAGTCCATTCATGTCCATGGACAGGACTTAATCAACTCAGTGACCTTCCTCTTGGTTTATGTAGCCAACTGCACTAACCAAGAATTTTCATGTTTGCTTCTTGATAAATGAAAACTTTATACCACCCTAGGGTCTACATAACTATGGCTAGCCCCCGAATCAATTAAAATAATAATTGCTCAGTTGTTAATCATACCTTCCACTTCAATCATGTGCAATTGAAATTCTACTTGCTTGTCATCCAGGGCTGCGTAGATCCTTGGCATCCTGCTGCCCATGTCTTCCATGGTTTCAGCTTGCTGAACATTATGGATGTTTCTAGATTTATCTTTTCTGTGGGGGCTGTCTCAGTACCTATGGTTTCCTTGACAACCCCAACACTCCATAGGTGGTGGTCTGGGCATTTGTTCATCTACTTCATATTTTTGGTGTTTTCTGGTAGGGGACAGGATTGAACTACTGTGTGCCTCCCTACTGGAATGCTTTGGGGTGTGATGATGATGTCTGCTACCATTCCTCGATCTTCTTCTCCTCTTAGGGGTCCTAACATTTCTTGATCTTATTTTCCTCTCAGGGGTCCTGCGACTCTCTTTCTTGCTTAAGTCACTCCCCTTCTCCAATTTCATTTCTATTCTTTCTAGGCTCTTCAACATTTTTAAGTTGAATTCACCATGTTGATCCCTGACTCTCATGAGCTTCTGGCTATCATCTCGATGAGCCTAGGCATCTTTCTGCAATCTTTCAATGAGTTCCATCATATGTCCTTCCTTATCCATCTCTTTTATGTGCCCATTAGAGTTTGATCCTTCGATTCCTAGGTTGACATCCCTTCCTACCCTTTCGTCCTCTGTTTCGAAGGTAATTTGTACCTCTTCCATTTGTATGCTCGACTATCCTGGCACCAGTTGGACTCTGTACACACAACGTGTAGTCAACCGGAGTTTGTCAGGCCTTATCCTTTAACAAAATCACAATATTCATAAACCAACGTGAGTGAGAAAATGGTTTGACTTCACAAAATTTTCTAATCTCTGATGTCTCTACAAATTTCAGGACTTCGGGACTTCGGGTTTCAGGGTTTTGGTCCATGAGGTTCTCATAATTTCTTTCGGGTTTCAGGGTTTTGGTCTACAAGGTTCCAATATTTAAATCCTCGATGGTTCTTATGTCCTTCAAAAATTTTGGGACTTCGGGACTTCAGTTTTCAGGGTTTCGGTCCTTGAGGCTTCCAGACTTGCTTTCCTTTATAATCCCGACTTCTGAAATCCCGATTTACTTTACCCTTCGGGTCCACATAGCACAATTTTCACCCACACCCATGGTGGCACGTGGCACGTTCAAGAGGGTCCACATTACCTTCAGTGATGTCATCGAGTGCCACCACTCGCACTTTTCTTCTTGACCCACTAGCATGTGGTACACATCCCTGTGTCCACATCCATTCCAAGTGAAATCCAACGATCAGACCTTTCTCAGATCTACGACGTAGATATTTTCAACATTTCAAGGTTTCAGTCATCAGGAGTTCATGCATCCATGCATCTCGAGCTTCCATTTGCCGAAATTCCAAAAATTAAGGTCTATTCATCCAACGATCAAGTTCCTCTCCTACGATCTATGGTGTAGATCATTTCGGGATTTTGGGGTTTCGCTATTTCATGACTTGTGAAAACAAGGTTCTTACCTTTTGGTTTCCCGGGTGCCAAAATGTTGTCCAACAACCATTAGTCCCCACAATGGAAAGCCCCGATGAATTTTGGATTTCACGTATCACGATTTCCATGTTCTTGTGCAACTCAAAAGGGTCTTTAAACCCTGCATATGTTTTTCATATTTGAAAGTCACGAGGGTTCTCCATTTCTCCGAATAGATCATATGGCTTCAATACTTCCGGTGTGGATTCCTCTCTCCCTGTGGCCATATGCCACCCCGGTTGCGGTTTCATAACACTGGTACACCTCCTCAACTTGGTAACATGGTCAAGTAACGCCTTGACATTCAGGAGCATTCAAAGGTTTGAAATTGGTCCTCCAAACATAATTTCTCCTCAAACCCTCGGTCCAAAGACCACTCAACTGGCCCATCTAGGCTCAACATCGAAACCTTGGCTCTGATACCAAATTGTAACGCTCCCCCGACCATCATACCTCTAGTCAGGCCAACGCTACTGTGTGGAATAACAATCTCCTACTTAATTTTATATATAAGACATGAATTTAAGCAAATGAAACACATTTAAACATAGAGTAACCATAAGAATTAATGCTATTATAAATAATCAATGGATTTAACATTAATTCGTATGCAGACAAGAATACATGATAAATATAAATACACAGACATGCAGAAACATAATTAAAACATCATCTAGTACTTATCTTTGAAACGGTGGTAATTCCACCAACCAGGTGCAGGACTTCCATGAACCTCTCATCCTTAGACCACACTGCTCATCAAACTCAGTAGTGGGTCACCCCCGAGATGGGACTAAGCTCCACCTCCAATTGCAAGGAATCCTAGGCTAGGCTGAGTTTATAGGGAAAACACACAGTCACAAGGAAGGAATTCTCTCCCACGAACCACTCATACTCACTTCCCACAGACTCTCCTTCCCCACATGCCTGTTCCATCCCAGGAGTATACACCTTCTCTGTCACCTAGACAGTCATTTGGCTACTAACCTCCCTTTCCTTGGGTTTCAGCAACAGACTAAACTGGAAGTCTTTGAGCTCTGTGGCAGCTATAGGGTTCCTTCCAGGAGTTCTCTCCTTCCTCTACGCACTCTCTCACCTGGAGAGAGTCTCTCCCAGGCCCAACAACCTATTCTTCTAACTTCAACCACCTCTCTCACCTTGAGAGAGTGTTGTATAAACTGGCCAACAAGCCACATGTAGTCTAGCACTGTATGACCACAACAACCAACGGGGAAAATAGACACGGGCTTTCCAAACAGGCTCAACAATGATAGGATGGTCTCACGATTATGGCTTTGGGACAGAGATTCCACACACAGGCTCAATCTGCTCAGATAGAGGATGCATCGGCTTTTCCAGAAATCAACACACATACTTTTTGGCTTTAAGGGATGCACGGGGCTCTTCCAGAGGTCGAATGGATACATGCCTAGGAATTCGAGGGTCGAATGGAGGAGGAACCCCCACCACTGCTCATCTCAGTCATTTTATTTGCATGGGCTTGGGTTGACACTTATCACCCATGAAACTGCATGCATTCCATCATCATGCGTTCCTCCCCATTTGGAAGTCACTTGTCATTCCAGCAAGAACTTAGGATAAAACATATAATTCACATGGTCTTTTTGGAATAATATTAAAATATTATTCCCAAGGACTTAAGCCCCTAGGCTCAACACTTAGCCCCCTTTTTCCCACCTTCCATCCCCTAATCCCTTTCCCACTCTGTGGAATCTTAGTCCCCCATCACTCATTCATTGTGGTCGGTCTACACGTGGCGGTGTTTATATTTTTTATTAATAATGTGCATAGATACATGTACAAAAATTAGGCTCTTCACCTTCAACCCTTAGGATCTCTGGCCTAACAAACACATAAGCTCACACACTTATATAAACTTGGCTCACCACCCTATAAAACATATTTACAATTCATTTCATAAACAAGATTTACAACAGGGCTTGGCCTTGGGGACATTACATTGTTCATCCCAGTAATCTCCCACCATAGCTATATTAGGTTGCTCTATAGTCCCTATATTGACTTTGCGCAACTTCAATGGATAATTATAAGAACCATTAGTCTGGTTGGGTATCATGTTCTGGATTTCTTTGCTTGAAAAATTGATCTGCCAATGTTTGTCAGTCGTTGGTTTGTCTTCTGGTTTCTTCAGGTGTGTACCAAGCTTTCAGAATTGGACCTAGTGAATGGGGAAATACTTGAACCGAGAAGCGAAATGGTATTTCTGCAACTTTCCACTATCTCTCGCATTATTCAATATGTGCTTTAGGATTAGACTGTGTTGTCGGTGGGAAATCCCCCTATGGACTAGCATTAAGGGTTTTGTAATTCATGCAGAAAATGACCTAAAGTATCCTACTTCTTACCAACATCTCAATCATAAACCCCATTATTCATATGCAAATACAAGGTTAAAAAGATCAAGTTATTGTACCTTAGTTTTTGTGTTTGATGTCGATCTTTTAACGTTTGGTCTCTCCTTGAATGCAAATCTCCTCCCAATGATGACCTTTATCCATAAAAAAAGACAAACAAAGAACTCCACATGCATATGATCTATGAACTAATGGGTTAGAGATTCTATCAAAATATAATCAAATTTAAACATTGAAAACCTCATATGGTGGGACGGGAAAAGTACTTATTTTTATTAATCTCACAAGAGTAACTTACAATAGTGAGATCGGCCACTGCTCCTCGAATATTGTCCTAGGATCCTCTTCAACTATGCTCCAACTGATTTTGTATATGCTTCTCTTCACACACTATTTGTAAAAGGTTGGGACAAAGGGAATGCGAAATCGGGTAGAGTTTCTTTCCAATTATTTTCCTCCTTCCAAATGGGACCCCTACCCCTTCTTTTATAGGATAGAAAGGGCTAGGTATTTGGTTAAGTGATCGGCTATGGGCGGTCAAACGATTTAGGTAACTTACCCAAAACTATGAGTTTCATCTACAACTTTCCATTTTTCATTCTTTTGTAGGTATACGCGGGTTGTAGTGGGTCAACTAGCGTATACACGCATGTAGTAGTGGATCAGGGTGTGTGTGCCTTCAAAAAGGGTATTTTTAAGAAGAATTTTTCAGTAGTGGATTGGAAAAATATGTAAAATGAGATGGCTTGATGCTAGGTAAGCATATCTGATGCAAATTAGGGTTATAACATATGCTCCCTAATGTGTGAGGTCAGAAAAGAATCTAATGGTCGAAATACATTATCAATCTTCACCAACGTACGAAACAAGTGAGCCCAGGGACCAGAGTTCAGGAGGTTCCATCTGCAAAATAACAATTGTCTCACCGAGGTGAGCATACCCATGCTCGGAATGAAATAAAATCTTGGATTCCAATCAAATACACTGTATATCCATGTCATATAACTATATAAAGTGTAGCCGAAAGAAATACATAGCAAATCTACATCTCAAAATAAAAAATATATACATGTATAGTATCCATCTTCAAGAAGTGAATAAATCCTGATGGCTAGAGATGAGGCCTTCAAAGCTCGAGAAACAGCTTCAAAATATTCACAACTCAAGTAGGAGTGTAATATGGGTGTACAAATTTACTACCCAGAGGTCTTCGATGACATGTCAAGAACGGGCTAGAGGATTTTGATGATAAGGCTAAGGGCTTCATGGATTTAAAAAAAATACTTGATTGGGATTTCAGGATGGTCGAGCATGAGGGAAACAAACAATCTGCAGAGGGGTAGACTCAAGCTTGGTAATAACTTCCCTTGGACAATAGCACGACAAAAGATGAGACTCAGGTAGCATGGTATTTGACATAAGTCTACGATGCAGGAGGCAGCACAAACTCTAGACATGTTTGGAAGAATAACCAAATGGAGGACACAACTCTATGTAGTGAGAAAAACTTCCTAAGGTCATATTAAATCCTAGGGCTTGACGAACAAATGAAAGGATGTTCTTTGTCCAAGAGCGACTCATTGTGTTTCCAAAAAAAAGAAAATACTTTTCCCTTCCTCTTTTTGGGGTATATTTGATTTTTTTGTCTTTTTCAATAATTTTGGAAAGATTGAAAAATAATAAAAGAATGTTACACTACAAAAGAGGATCAAGTGTCGCAGACATACTAGTTCTAAGCACAAGGAACACATGGATGTTAAGAGCAAAGGGATATATGTAGGAAAAGGAAACTCGGGAAAAGTCCTATGTGGGCCAAGGTGTCAAGACGCAGAGGAAAAGTGCTACAGGGCTTGCGTATAAGGCATGCTTCATATGGTTCAGTTGAGAGCAACATGGAGCTGACATTAGGCCAAAAATGTAGGTATGCAAATGTGATTAATAAGACACAATGGTAACGTCCTTTGATGTGATTTTAACAAGCCCAAAGAAGGTAATATCAGGTTATTTTCATATTTAGAGAATCTATAAAATCATAAAAGGAGACTTCGTTGGGGTACCCTTTTCGAAGTTAGTTTATTCGGTTCGAAAAAGGGGTAAACTAGCACCGAAAAATGTCTATTCAAAACCATTTTAACGAGTGTGATAAAGACAATATCACTAGACAATTTTTTCATATTTAAGGAGTCTGAAAAAAGATTAACTATGGACTCCATTAGGAATGTTCTTCTGGACCATTTTAACGAGTGTGAAGGAATAAAGTCACTCAACAATCTTTTCAATTTTAAGGAGTTTGAAAAGAGCTTAACTATGGACTCCGTGGGGATTCATTTTTCATAAATTTAGTCCCTCGGTCCCGAAAAAGGGTTAAAATTATACCCGAGAATACTCTTCTAGAGAACCAAGGCTTCTAGACTATACCTTCATTCGTAAAGTTGACCATCCAGACCAAAAAAGGGGTAAACTACCGTCGGGAAGACGTGCCTTCAAATTTCATTTTAGTGAGCATGAAAGTCAACAAGGTCGCTCGACAATCTTTTCATTTTTAGAGGGTCTGAAAAGGGCTTAAAAGAAGACTCGTTATGTTTTGTGGGAGTCTCGAGGGTGAGGTCAAGAGTGATAATGCATTATGAAAATGAGGCTCAAACTCACAATCGGGATAAAACTAACAAGGAATCCAAAGCCTATGGTCATTAACAACGACATGGACGCCAAAATGCAACTAGGATCTATCTAGGGAATCCATGAAGGGTTAGGCTCTACCACTAAAAATACGACACTTCTAAAGAAGCAATGATGGTTCTGTGTCTCAATTCGGTGGGATCTATCCTATGGAAAAGCGAAAAAGGAAATGTCGTGCAACAAGTGGAGGTGTAAGACCTTGAAAATGACCCAAATCTCCAAAACCAAATTCTCAATACCCAAAGTACCATTGATTGTAACATCCCCTAAGAAACTCTTGAATCATTTTTTAGGTTAGAAGAACGACAAAAAGGTACAAAAAATGACAAAAAGTGGCCAAAAAGTCTATAAATAGAAGTTGGCAGCTCATTATCACTATTCCTAATTGAGAAATTGACTAAAATCCAAAAATACCCCTTTGTGAAAAGAACTAATTCCGGGAGCTTCAGTGGACGAAACGAAATTCCACTTGGACCAAATAAGTGCATACTAACCCCTCTTTGTAATTCAATTTTTCCTTTACACATTTAATTTTGTTTTTGTAGGGGCGTCGACCTTTAAAAAGGTCGGCCCTACGTACACGCGAGAAAGAGAAAATATGTACGCGTGCACACGCGACTGTGCACACTACAACCCGCGTGTACCCTTCATTTTATGGAAAAAAAATTTAAAAATTGCAAGAGTTAATCCTCCTGAAGTTTCTCTATTATAAGATGTATGTTCACTGGAGAGAGAGAGCATGAGGACATTGATTTTTTGGTTGACAAGTACCCTGATGCTCTTGCCGCATTGTTGCAATGTGGTTTGTTAAAGTTTTTCTATTGTCCCTTCATGCAGGCACAACCTAGGCTACTGAAAACCTTGGTTGATTATTGGCATCCTAACTTAGAGGCCTTCATGCTTGAGGGATAGTCGTTGACTCCAACAACCAAGGATATCTACTATCTGACTGGCCTCTCAAGGATAGGGGAACCAGTCAATTTTTTCACCTTTCCTTCTGGGCCTCAGAATATATTGGAGTTGATTGAACTCCATTGTGAAGTCGACACAGACAAAATGGGCACAGAAGTATCGATAAGTAATATTTCAATCTTATCACTGAAAGTGATAATGTTTCTCATTGGGTGGATCATTGGGTTTGCATCTTTGCATCAGGCTTATTGAGTGCACATGAATTGTGTGGTTGAGTTCTTAAATGCACAATTTTTTGACTGGAGAACCACATTACTGGATTGTATGAAGAGGGAGCTAACAAAGTGTCGAATGCAGAGCCACATAAACTTTGGGTTTGGGACTATTCTTTGTTCTTTCTTCTTCTAGAGTGCCTAGTTTCAGTCCTAGAGAGACGATACGAGGGCATCAGGCCCCTCAACCCAGGGGGGAGGAATGACTATTGAGGCCTTTGACGAGAAGTTTTTTTCTTGGTGGGCATGGAAGATTCTGTCCATAGAAGACTACCCCTATGCCAGGATCAACTTCTCTAGATATCTTGAGATGTCGTTACCTCCCAGAGATGAGCGAGGAGAGATGGGTAAGTTTGTTTTTTTTTGTTTTAGGAATTTATTTAATTTTTATGTCTTTTCATATATATCATTTTTTTTTTGCACCAGAGTATCTGACAAATATGTATATGTTCTATGCGGATGTGGGGCCAGTGCGTCCAGAATACTTTTCGAGGACTAGGCGGTGTCCTCGACCAGAGGCAGGAACAAATGCGGCCTGTGGACCAGCAATAGTAGGGGGACCTCTAGTTGGAGAGGCTGAGAGAGTATTGAGACAGGTCGAGCGGAACATTACCACACTTACTTGGAAAGTCCCCATCGCAGAGATCAAGGATCTCCCACTATCCATGTAGACTCGTGTTGTTGGGGTACCACAAACCTGGGTCCATATTTTTTGGTGTCTGGCTAACGCCGTTGTTCACTATGACAAGGCCCACAGGCCTCGTCCTCAGCTTATATTGGACTTATTATGTATCGAGGGAACCTTTTGTATCTTTTTGAGGGCATAAGCTCCATGACTCTTTACTGGAAACCTATTTTTTGAGGTTCTTTCACCCACTTATGTACTCTAGTAATTTTGTGATATATATATGGATTTTCTTTATATATTTTTTTTCTATGGAATATACTTATTTACAAATGTATTTACATGTGTGTGTGTGTGATTTTTATTACATGTGTGAAAGAAGCCAATCTAATATATGATTAGCTAGAGTATTTGTAACCTGATTTAATCTCCTAGGAACATGGATATACGTAATGTAATCAAAGCTTCATTCTAGGAGATGTATCCTAAGGAACCATCGGTGTAGAGTAGGATCATGAATGTGATAGACTCCATTTAACTGAGACACAATCAACTGAGCGTCTAAATAGACCTGGAGGTGAGAGATACCAAGCGACAAAGCATCATGAAGAAACTCAATAACTTCAATGTATTTGGTGACACTTTTTGTGGTGTCACCTAAACATATACCTCCTGAAGATAGCAACTGGACTTGAGGTGTGAAAATCACCCAAGCTGCGGAGGCAAGCCTCTGAGTGTGCTAGCTAGCATCGTCCGTGAACCCAATGAACACCTCTAATTCACTTGACATCTTCCACAGTGAAAAATATAACATAAAAAATGACAAGTCCATAAAACCAAAAGAAAAACTAAAAAGTAATAGTACAAATACTACACATATATTACAAAAATTCACCTGAGGAGACCTACCTACGATTAATACTTCTTGAGGTAGAGCCCATTTCTAGGCTCTGCCAAAACATTTCCCTCAAAGTCTACCAGACAATAAGTG
Source organism: Picea engelmannii (assembly GCA_009831015.1). Lineage (NCBI taxonomy): Eukaryota > Viridiplantae > Streptophyta > Pinopsida > Pinales > Pinaceae > Picea > Picea engelmannii. The sequence continues at coordinate 92,358 of ML832723.1, forward strand.
CCCTTTCTTAGAACCTCTTTTACGATGAAAGTTCCAAACCACATAGGTTTGAATTTTCCTACCCCCAGGGGGTCCTTATCTTGTTCATAGACCAGGACAAGGTCGCCTTCAGAGAAAATATGAGGACAAATGGACCAATCATATTGAACCTTGAAATTTTGTTTGTCAGATTCATTAGCTAAGTCTGCATCATGACATTGCACATTGAGTTGCTTGAGATATAATAAACACTCTTCAAGTGGTGAAGTGTCTAGAAATAACTGTACTACCAACTTTAAAGATGGGATCTGGCATTCTATGGGCAAGACTGTTTCCATCCCATAAATTATTTGAAAAGGTGAGAAAGTGGTTGCAGTCTTAACGGATGTTCGGTAATCCCATAATGTTGAGTATAACATCAAATGCCCATTTGACTTGGCCAAATTGATCATTCATTGTAGAATGGTCTTAAGAGATTTATTTACAGCTTCCACCTGACCATTCGCTTTGGGGTAGTAGGGTGATGATTGTTCTTTCTGCAACCCAAGATTTGACATTAACTTGGTCATCATTTTGTTCTGAAAGTGACTGCCATGGTCAGTGACAATCTCTCTCAGGACGTCGAACCTTGCCATTATCTAGTTGAACAAAAAGAGAGTTGTTGTCTCCTCGTCATATTTAAACGTTGGCATAGCTTCGACCCACTTGGTGAAGTAGTCTACAGCTATGATGATATAGAAGTGACCCCTTGCTAAAAGGGGGTTGCATGTAGTGTAATCAATCCCCCGTTTAGTGAAGGGACCAATGGTAATAACGAGAAACATGGGAGCGAGGTGTGCCCTCGTCTTCCGAAAGAATATCTGACACGGGTGGCACTTCTTGACCAATTCAACACAATATTTGATTAATGTCGGCCAGAAGTAACCGGATCGTAGAATTTTTTGGGTTGTTGCCAACCGATATAGATGACTTCCACATTCTCTAGTGTGGAAATCGTTAAGCATGATTTGTTCTTCTTCATGAGTGAGACATCGGCAAAGGATGCAGTCTACACCTCGACGATACAAAGTATCCTTGAGTATGAGATAGTTCTTAGCCTGATGGCGTATACTGTGATGCTCATCACAAGAAGTAGAGGCGGGACACTTCAAAGTCTGGAGGTAGACAAGCACATCTCCATACCAAGGGTCAGAAGACGTGATCAAAAAAATGTCTCCTTTGATAGGAAACTCGTCGGGTATAACATCACATGATTTGACCAAAAATTATGATATGAGTTCCGCGAATAACATCGAATTTTTGGATTTCACCAAAACAAACTCCAAGTTGAATTCCTGAAGGATAACTATCCATCTACTGATATTTCCACCGATGACTCGTCATGTCAAATCGTATTGAAATGGATTCACAACGACAATGATGGTGGTCTTGCGAAACAAAATGTAATGACAGAACCGTTGGACAACATGGATAGCTGCCAACACAAGGTTTTCAATGTGGGAATAATTGAGTTTTAGTCCAACTAGGCCTCGTCTCAGGTAATAAATCACATATTCTGAGAGAAAATCATCCTCCTGAACTAAGACCATACCGATGGTTGGCTCTGCAGTGACCAAGTATAATAAGAAATATTTATTATAATTGGGTGTCTAAAGTAGAGGGGTGGATAGGAGGGAATGTTTCAATGCTGTGAAAGAGCGTTGAGCAACTTCGTCCCAATGAAAAGGAACGTCCTTCTTCAATAAATGAATAGAACCCTTTGTGATCTCGGCATAGTTTGTGATGAAACACTGTAAAAAGTCCTCTTTCCCTTGCAAACTTTGAAGCTGAGGGATGGTGCACGGGGGAGGAAATTTAATTATTGCCTCAACCTTTATAGGATCGACCATGATCCCTATGGTTGAAACTATGAAACCTAGCAGACGACCCGATGTGACACAAAAACTGCACTTGTTTGGATTCAAGCGGATTCGATAGTAGTGACACCGTTCAAGGATAAGTCGGAGGTGTGACGAATGATCATCTCTCTTGCACGATTGTGACGCTAAATCATCAATATAAGCCTCGACTATGTGTTTGATGTCGTGGAAATCAAAAGACATGGTTTGTTGAAATGTAGCTCCAACAGTTTTTTAGACCAAAAGGCATATTACGATAAGTGAATGTACCCCACGAACAAATGAAAGTGGTTTTGTGTTGGTATTCAGGTTTGATCTGTATCTGATCATATCCCAAAAAACCATCCATGAACGAAAAAGCCTCGCAGCCTGTGCATTCATCGACTATCTGGTCAATAAATGGCATGGGGAAATTATCTATTGGGCATACCTTGTTCAGATCATGGAATTCTGTACATACACGAATCGTACCCTGTTTCTTATTGACCGACATAGGATTCGACACCCATTGAGTCAATTGGACGGGGTAGATGAAACACACTTTAAGTAGTTTCTCTGCTTCGGCCTTGATAGTTGTTTCTTTCCTAGGATTGACCGGATGAAGCTTTTTCCAGATTGGCTTGACATTAGGATAAGTCATGATTTCATGTTTGACGATTCTTGGATCTCTGCCTAGAATTTCCTCGTAAGACCAGGTAAACACGTCGCAAAATTCTTTAAATAAATCCATGTATATTTGAATCTCCTCGGGGGAGCAATCAACTCTGACGAAGATATTCTCCATGATGCCAGGGGTCCTGGATATGTCAATAGGTATAATTTTAACTATTGTTTCCATATTTCCTTCAACGTAAATTGCGTGCGTTGCCAAAGGATTGATAGGACAACCTTTATCTCCATTCATAGTCAAAGTGAATTCACCTGCTTCAATTCGTCTCAACTCTGGGAGGAAATAAGATCTACGATGAAGATCATGCCAAGATCTGTCCAGACTAGTCATTGCCTCATTAATCACCTAGTATGAGGGCAATACTAAGTCTAAAGAATTTGTATCAGCAAGGGAACCTTGAGCACAAATAGGCTCGAGCACCGGATCTAACTCTTGTGTGGGATTCAGATCGAGGTCAGCAGAAGCTCGTTGAATTATTGATTATGAAACTTCTATCATGGACAAATGCATTGCCATGCCATGGTGATTTGTCCCTTCCATATTAGTTGATGGGGAAGGAAGAGTCCATGGGTCGTTAAAGTATGTTGTGCGAAATGACAAGATTTGAAAGATTTCAGCCCAAGGCTGGTCGGGGTCAGCTGACATGTAATGGACATTTCCAGTCAGAGGCAAGCAATCAAAAGTACCCATCAAAGGTGGGCACAAACCAACCCCTGTGTTGACAATGCCAGGTTGAGGGTTATCAATCATCGGTACCGTGGAGACTCCTGGTGAAGGGTCGGGATTAGAGAAGGATAACTGATCAATGGTCATGATCCGTCCCTCATGTGGAAACAACAAGACTCGAAAAAATGTGGCGACCATTGCTTGCATAGCATAGGTCCAACTCCTTCCTAACAAAATATTGTAGTCGAGAGACGCGTTGACCACTTCAACTTCGACACACACAGTTTTTCCCCTAGCTGCATGGGGAAAGAGAGAATGATCCCATGTTGTCGAAAAGAGTGACCATCAAAGGCTATAAGAAGATTAGGTGACGAATAAAAGACGGGTTTTCCTATGGCCTTCCAACATGCCAAATACATCAAACATGTTGAGGTGCCCTCATCCACCACTGTACGGAAAATATTTTGAGTAAAATTTTTTGCGGTGTAATAAACTACTATGTGAAAAGCTATGTGGTAAGGAAGATGAGGTTTTAAGTCGATCGTATCAACCATGATCATTGCCGGATTACAAGTCTCAGTAGATCCTAGGGTAGCTAACAGAGCCTTTCTTTGGGAAAGGAAACTCTGGAGGACTTCCAAAGCAGACATCGCACAAGGGGTTTGTGATAAATCTTCCACCACATAGTAGTTGTGGGTGGCCCATGTGTTTGGATTATGAGAAGCTTTCTTTAACACACATTTTGGGATGCATGTTGTTGTTTCACCCAACGTATTCTCAATCTAGAGAGGAAGAGGTGGGTTTTCAACTTCTTTACCCTTCTCAGAGGTGCTTGGATTTCTGTAATCATGTGGTCTAGTTGATATATAGTCATCATCTTTCATCATATACACATTTGCGGATGAAGGATTACTCGAATATGGAGGGGGTCCTTGACAACCCCCTTCCACGCTCGAGGAGGCTTGAGTTAGATTTTTCCCATGTGGAAACAGATTCGTTAACAAGATAGGTTGTTGTTGTGACAATAACTTCTAGACCTCCCCAAGCCTAGGGCACTGATGGGTTGGGTGATCTTCCTTGAAAAGATTACAAGGATACTTTGACTTCTTATTTTTAGTGTCTCCCCTACCAGCATTATCGGTGGGTGTTGACCCAAAAATATGCTCTGGGCTCAACATGGTGTTTTACACAATTACTTCTCCATAAAATCCCCTTGGTGCTATGGTTCCAGTCAAAGACAGTGGCGAGGGTCATAGTTACTATGGCCTCTTCCCTTGAAAGAGTATCAGTTGGGTGCACTCAGGGATTTATGGGCCTTCCCATGACATTCCTTCCTCATTTCAAGGCTGTTCTATTCAAGGAGTACAACACTGCCAAGTGGTAGGGATTGGGACAATCTTTTCAACAAGCTATCATGAGCTTGATTCCGAGTCAGTATGACCCATATGAGGCACGCAAAGTCAAAGTCACCCGAACGGGCAAAACTAATAGCTGTAGCTTCCTGGTCTGATTCTGTTAATATGATGGTATCAAAGGGAAAATCAAACCCATACATGGTGTAGGGAAGTGTGAGACCTTTCCAACGGTATATCCCGTGCTTGGTTTCGACCCCCGGTTAGTGAGAACGAGCCTTCGCAAGTTTATGACCACTTTTGGACATC
>ML832724.1:0-14740 GCA_009831015.1 Picea engelmannii
ATATTAAGTTCACAACATAACTTATACCACATGATAACATATTATATTAAATTACCTACTATATTATAATCAAGATTACATTATAATATGTAATTAAAATATTATATAACATAGTATATTATATTACATAGTATATTATATAAGATAGTAATGCATAATATAATATAATAATATAATATGGTATTGGTAAAACTGATAATTAATACATGGTAATAATATTACAATGTAAATAATACTATATAATATAACAATATAACATGTAATTAAAATGATAATATACTATATAATATAATATGGATTGGTAAAACTGATAATTAATATCTGGTAATAGTATACAAGATAATACTATTACATAGATATAATATACATTACATTATCACATATAATATACATAATATTATAAGATTACATTATTTTATTATAGTATATTAGTTATCTTTTTCATACCAAATAATAATATATTAGTTATATATATATATATTCTAAAGATATTGATTAAAATAGTTATTATGATTATTTTATAATTTGAAAATATTTACATCATTATTATCACTACTATGATTAATTATGGGTTGTCATTCATCATTTATAATGTGATACATAAACATGTTTAACTCAAACAATGTAACTCAATTATAAATGATGATGTCATTCTTTAAAATGTGATTAGTTCTTTTAAAGTTGATTTTGATAGTATATTACTTTTTTTTGAAACTCATTTTTTATTTAAAAATATCTTTAATATAATCTGAAGTATTTGATTACAACAACGAACAATAACAAATACTTCACTTCCTCTTAGTGCAAATCACCAAGCAACTCAAGAGAAAGATATCAACAAATGTGTTTCAATGCCAACAAATTACATACCATAGGGTACAATTATCCAAGCATATATTGAATTTGAAAATCCCTTTATATTAACATATTAAACAACGAAAAATATACTCTCGTCTTCAAGTAATATGTTAAAATCACTTAACAATTTCAACTCTATGTTATGTCAAATCAACATGAACAAGAAGTGTTGAAAATTACCCAATCAAGAAAATAACATATGCTGAAAATCAAATATGCAATTACACAATTTTGACTAACTTGAAACTTTATATATATATATATATATATATATAAGAAATGAAGTACATGTACAACCACAACATTATCACAAAGCTAGTACAACCTCTAGCTCTCATTTCCTAGTTCTCTTAGTGCTTGTGGGTGTGATTATTCTAACACGTGGACTATTCTAGTGTTATAATGTTTGCTCTAAGTTATCTTATGTTTATTAATGCCTGATATGAAATAGGGGGCATCTAGGTGACTTTGGGCTCTTCTCAATTGCTTAGGATATCTTATTATGCATGTATTTTTGCTAGTGGACTATTCTACCTCTTGTTATAGGCCTAATAATATTTCATTTCAACTTGATTATTGACTAGTTTTTTAACAAGGAAGTGTTCTTAGTGATTCAATCCTTTTACTTTGGCATGCATTGGGAGGGTTCAATTTGGGTACGTTTTTTGTAGCAATGGAACTATTCTCCTTGTTATTGGTTGCATTTCCAAATATTGTTTCTTGCTCCTTTAATTAAGATTTAGTTAGTTGCATTTTGCATCTTACATTTGTTGCATTTTGTTACCCCCCAAGGCTAGGGGTAACTAAGGAGATGATGTCTCGAGATCCCCAGGTTGAAGACATGGAGTGTTGAGAGCCAAATGAGCAAATAGAGCCCCTCCTTTTACCACACATTACCACTGATCGACAACAACAACATCCACTACACCAGCTTGGTCCACAGAGGACAACATGTCTTGCTTCATGAGGTAACAAGTTTGGTCTCATGGAAAGTGTCATTTTAAAAATTGAAGCATTTGAGCATGTTGCAAAGAGTCATTTCTTGATTATGAAAACATTTGCTTGGAAATTATACCTCTTTCCTCATTTCACCTCAATGGTTGACATGATTTCCTAGTAAGCGGGTCACCCTCAGGGAAAGGGTTGCTACTGGGGGTCTCCTTGAAGGGTCATCGTACCATTCCCATCCATATTTACCACTTTCCACTCTTCTTCCCCTCTATTTCCTCATATTTTGGGTTTTCGGGCTTATTGACCCCTAGAAGCACTTGTACCTCATTTCATGGGAAGAAGGGGATAAAGGCCCATATGTGTTGTAGCTGGAAAAAGATAAAAAACATAAATTATCCTCTATATGCTCTCCCTAAGGTCCTGAGAGAAATGAAATGCTTCTCCACAAAAAATCAAGGACCTTTAAAAAAGGAAACACATAATTAATAAATATCCCACTTGTTGAGGGAATGCATTTGTTGTGCCCTTTATTTTCCTTGCACATAGCACTCAACGTGTTCTTAGCTCCAAGTGGCATTGCGGTGCTCCTTACTTTACATTCAACATAGCACTCAATGCTTTGGAACATAATCAATTGATGACAAATAAAGGGCTTGGAAAGATGTTGCATTGCAAATGAGGATGTAGCACACCCTCCACAAAGGCACCCATAAATGAGACAATATGAGCCCTTGATATGTCAAGAACCCCATGCATAAAAGTCATACCCCCATCCACCTCATAATCACTACATGACTTAGAGAGGGTCTTCTTGGGAAACACTCCTTAACTCGGGGATTGATTCACCCAATAGGGCACCATGAAAATCCTCCCATACCTAAATTTGATGAATTGTATAAGGTCTTTGAGCATCTGTTTAGTTTGAAAAGGGGGGATTTAATACACATGTTTGGGTGGTTATTTTATTAAATGTGGCTTACTTGGCATGATACATGTGACTTGTGGACCCTTGGAGGGCATACTTTATTGTCTTAGCAAAACTTTTCCAGGTGTTAGTTATTCCATGAGGGAAATGTGTCATTTTGACCTTCATGGGAGGTTGAAAACCCCAGGGATGGATGCCATACCCTAGAGGATGGGAAGAGGACCTTAGAGCCATTGCACACTTGAGATGATGGATGTTTCCTTTGGAGGCACTTGGAAACCACTAGGTGATGACATCATATCCCCTTTCACTTGGATGTTGGCCTTTGAAGGCCCAAGACATCACCTTCCAAACCTTGACGTCAAGTGGAGGGTAGGGTTTTGATGGGATTGACGGTTCTGGAAGAGAGACGATGTGATTTGAAGGAGAAAGATGCATGGCATGACACTCTATAGCATGAGAGATGGACACATGGCCTTTAGAGGCCCAACGATTTGCATCTAGAAGCTCAACGTCTCACTCTTTAGGCCTAGCATCACCCTTTTAGGGCATTACATCACCATTTTAGGGAATGATGTCACCCTTCTAAGGGATTTACTTTATGCAATTTTAATTTTTGCAAATTGTAAAGGAAAATAAAGGGGGATGGCCCTCTTTTAATTTGTTGTTGACTTTCTGTTAGTGTTAGAAGTCACCCCTGGATTGTAGCAGGAGCAGAGCCCAACACCCATCAGTTTTTTATGTCACGATTTGTTTAATGGGGTGATCGATTGGAAGTCAACTCAAGACGGTGTGGTTCTAACTCCGAAACTAGGCCAGGTAGGCGTGGGCAGGTGAGGTCTTAATTAAACTTCAGACAGTAAGTTGTAGTAAGGGTGAGTAGGGGGAAGACTTGTATCAAAGAGATGCAAAGGTCTGTCATAAACATCAGGTTTCTAACAGACTGTAGGAGAAGGCATCGAAACACAAGATCTTCTTACATTCAAACGCGAAAAATCGAAGAATACAACCATACAACAATAAATCCTTTATCGTAACATGATTGCAATAATTCGCACAAATCAGTCGTTCATGAACTCTCTCAGCATAAGACGAAAATTAGATGGAGTAAGAAAGATTGTTTGTCATAAAACAAGAAATCTCACATACAGATGCATAACTAGAGAACTAGAGTGTGTTAAAACTTTACAATCAGTATCTTTTCTCTACCATTGATAGATTACAAAATACAAAGACTGAGTCTATATACTCAGAAAAATTCACCTAACAGAGGCGTGCCTAGTCACCCGGGGCTCGGTGTCTTTTCAGTCAAACTCGTACTGATATTCTTTGTCGGACGCCACCTTAACTACGCATGGCTCCCGCAGGGGGAGTAGCTGAGTCAATAAATGCCGAGTTAGTGTGTCCAGACCTCCTCTGGCTGGTCGAGGACTCGGGATGGATTTTCTGAAAGAATGGGTACACAGGACCCTCTCGAGCGGATCGCTTGCCAGGCCCTCCATACTTCGCACTTAATGACTGAGGAGAGGTTTCAACTACCCCTCCTTGCCTTCATTTACTCCGAGTGAGAAACAATATTGAAATTGGATCTGATGGTGCTTGGAGATCGCGATGATACCCTCTGTACTGAACTCGACACCTTTGGCCTTCTTTACACAGCTCCTTTCTTTCCCCAAGTGACCACGAGCGGCGACCATGTGCTTATTCCCAAGGCGCTCTTGGCGTTCGCGAATGGGTAGGAGCTAATCCTTGCTTATCATAGTTGCGATGGGCGAAATGCTGAGATGGCTCAATTGAGCGCCACGCGTCCTTCAAATCTGACGGTCCTAAACTCACCCGACACTGCTGTGGGCCCCAGGTCCTGAATGCTCTCGCTACTTTGCGTATCGAGATATGATGGAGCCATTTTTTGCGCTTCGAAATCGTGATGGGCGAAAAGGCGGGGAGCCTAATCGCGCGCCAGGTGTCCACTTCAAATGGACGGCTGAGACTTCTCCTTGATATTGTGGGCCCGTCATTAAAGGTTCTTTTCCTTTCGTGATTCACGAGTTCATGGGTCAAAGACCCTCAACTCCCTTTTCTAAACTCCCGATCCCCGAGAGGGCAATACGGGTCGGGACCCTTTCCTGGTCGGCGCTCTCTGCATATAACCGTCGACGAGGGCTCAAGTACTAATGCCTCTTGCAACTCCCGGCTTCGCGAGCTGGAGTATCGAACTTTGGCATTCTCCCCTCGTAAAGTCCCGAGACACGATGGTCAGCGACGGTTGACCTCCTCCGGACACTTTCTGCAACTCGGAATCTAGCGCAACCAAAGGATATGGTCCGCCCTTTGAACTCATGAACCCCGAGTTTGAGAAATAACACTGTGTTTGAATCTACTCACGATTAACGATCCTCGTAACTTCGTGAGTGCCTCCCGAAGAATTTCGATCGTTGACTTCCTTAAAACTTTTTTTCACTATACTTGGTGCGACTTGGTTAATCTGTAATTACCCATTAACCGTTGTTCTGCTCAGTCGCCGAATCTTTTCCGCTGAAGAATGAAATGCCCGCTCGCTTGATTTTAAGTCCGAAAATGACTTCTTTTGTGCGTTGTGCTTGGGCGCTCCTCGTGCAACCTGCAGACCTGGATATCCCTATGCCGAAGACAAGTAATGTTGCTAACATTAGGCTCCATGGGGGATAGAGTCGTCCCTGCGATGCTCTAAGGACTCATTTTGCAGTTCCAGTGCCTTGCTGTTGGGCTATGGAGTCATCTACTAAGCCGAAATATAAAAAGTAAAAACAAAGAACCAAAAGGACAATATTTACAAACAAGGGAGCCACTGAAGGCTCAGACAAAACATTTTTTGAGAAAATGCCCATTTACTGGGCCGTTGAAAGCTTCTTTACCCTCCGAATCCTGTAACTTGTATGTGTTATTTGAGAAAACTTCAGAGATCTTGAAGGGCCCGATCCACAGGGCTTCAAATTTTCCGTGCTTGCCCTTATCTTTCTTAGGAGCATCCCATTTCAGTACCAGGTCTTCTACCCGAAATTCTTCCTTCTTGGCCTTCTTATCGAAAACTTGTTTGATCCTTTGCTGATGATCCTAAATTTTGTCCATTACCTACTCTCTGGCTTGCTGGACTTCTACCAGTTGATGAATCCTTCTGATCATGTCATTAGGCTCTTCTTGATCATCTTGGAAGAATTTTGCCATGGGAATGGCCAGCTGAGAAGGGAAGATAGCTTCTGCTCCGTAAACTAATTGGAAAGGGGAGATGCCTATAGATTTCTTTGTGGTTACCCGATCGACCCATAGAGCGAATTTCAGCTTCGAGTTCCAAGCCCTTTTGTTGTCTTCCAACAGTCTTTTGATGATCCTTATCAGGCTTTTGTTGGAGGATTCTGCTAAACCATTTCTCTGGGGATAGTATGGGGTGGAGTGAATCAGTTTGATCCCCAATTGTTCACAGAACTTGACTAACGACTCATCCTTAAAAGAGGTTGTGTTATCAGTAACAATCTTTCTCGGGCATCCGAACCTTACGATAAGGTCTTCCAGGAATCCAATGATCACCTTGTGGGAAGTACTCTTGGTGGGGATAGCTTCAATCCACTTAGTAAAGAAATCTGTGGCAGTCAGGATCCATCTGTGCTGCCCACTGGAAGCAGGGTGGATTTCTCCAATAAAATCTAGACCCCATTGCTGGAAAGGTCCCGAAACAACTACAGGCTTTAAAGGCAAGGACTTGAGCTGTTGCTTTCCTGAAAATCTTTGACATGTAATACAGGCTCTAACTTCTCTCTGGACATCAGCGAACAAGGTGGGCTAGTAGTACCCATCTCTGAGAATTTTGTGGGCTGTGGTCTTCTAGGAATGGTGCCCTCTGCATAGGCCGCTGTGAAATTCAGCCATGATCCTGTCGGCCTCTCGTGGATCCATGCATTTTAAAAGCACCCCCAGGGGGTCCTTCTAGTATAAAATTTGATCGATAAGGCAGTATCTGACTGCCTTGAGCTTTAGATCTCTTGTTTTGTTTCTTTGCAGGCCATCTGGGGGCCGCAACTCTTGCAGAAAATATATGACATCCTTATACCAAGGACATCGAGCCAATAGGGTCTCTGTTTGAGGGTCTACATCAAACAACTGATTATGCTAGTTTCCTGGACATGCATTGATGAAATCTACCCCCAAATCTTTGTAATTAGCTTCAACCAACAACTTGGCTAAGCCTTGACCTTTGATCAATTTGGTAGGCCTTATTTCCAAGTCAAATTCCAGGATCTTAGCTATCCATTTGATCCTCCTCCCGTCTATGCCGGGTTGTACAAGGATGTCCTTCACAGAGGTTGAAGGAACGTATGCAGTCACCTTTGAGTGCAAGACATAGACTCTGAAAGCTTTGAGAGCTTTCACTAAGGCATAGGCCTATTTCTCCATGATTTCATACCTGACCTCTGCATCTCTTAATGCCTTGCTGAAAAAGGCAATGGGTTTCTCTCACCCTTCGTCATTTCTTTGCAACAAGACCACTACTACTGTATCAAAAGAGGCAAAAGAGAAGATTAGGAAATCTTTGGAATAGTCAGGGATGATCAGCATGGGTGCCTCAGTCAATGCCCTCTTTATTTGGACAAAATATTCCCTGGGTTCAACGGTCCATTTCACTTCATTTCCCTTCCTGAGCATGGCTGTGATGTGTTTCACTAGCTCGACAAAATTTGAGACGAATCTCCTCAGAAAATTAATCTTCCCCAAAAAGGCTTGAACTTCCTTCTTAGATCTGGGAAGTGACAGGGTATGAATTGCCTCTACCCTACTATGATCAATCCTCACTCCTTCTGCTGATACTATATGGCCTAACAACTTCCCTTCTTTCATAGCAAACAAAGATTTCTTGGGATTTAGGGAAAGGCCAAACCTCTGACACTTCGAAAAAACTTTTCTCAGGTGACTGTAGTGCTCTTTGTTAGACCTGGAGAAGACTGTTATGTCATCCAGATAGATCACCAAAAACTTATCTTTCTTCGCGATGAAGGCTATGTCCATGGCTCGCTGAAATGTCGCTCCTGCATTCATCAACCCAAAAGGCATTTTGGCATACATGAATGTACCCCAAGGAGTGGTGAAGGTCGTTTTTTCTCTGTTCTCAGGCATGACCGATATCTTATTATAGCCAGAAAAACCGTCGATCATGGAAATACTAGATGCACCGGTTACCCTCTGCAATATGTGTTCCATGTTGGGCAGGGGATAATTGTCTTTCTTTGAGCTCCTGTTCAGGTTCCTGAAATCAACACAAAGACTGATTTCTCCACTTTTCTTTCTTACCGGAACCAAATTGGCCACCCATTCAGAATATCTCAAGGAGACGATGATCCGAGCCTCTAACAACTTCTTCACTTCTTTCTCCATGACAGGCAGCAACATGGGATTTATCTGTCTTAGCTTCTGCCTAAATGGCTTAGCCTCTTCCTTCAGTGGGATCTTGTGTTCAATGACGGATGTATCATACGTCTTGAGGTCTTCGTAGGTCCATGCAAACACATCAAAAAACTCCCTCAGCAACTCAGTATATTTGGCCCTCTGTTCTTTGGTCAAACTCCTTGACAACTTGACAAACTTAGGCTCCTCCGGTGTGCCAATGTTGCACTCGGCTGTGTCAGCATCTTCATCTGCAACCCTGCCCTTTATTGCCACATCATTCCCATCGAACAATCTTTCTAACGGGACTAGTCCCCTCGAAATGTGATTGCTAGGTAGCTGAATAATTTGGTGGTTAGCAATTTTATTTAAAAACACCTCAGGGTGGGGGTCACCTTCCAGGTCAGGATCCTGATCAATGTGCAACGCAACAAATTCATCAACAGATTGGAGAAATTTTTTGATTTCTAGATCATCTTCGAATACCTTCTAATGCTTGACATTGTCTGGCACAGAGGGCCTATATTTTATCTCAACATCATATTTGGCCATAGACGGCTGAGGGACCTTGAACTGGCTAGCTGAAACAACTAAAGAATCGACCACAGTATTATCCTCCCTTGGAATAAAAGAGATATTGAAGGCAGAGAAGAAACTGTCAATTAGGTCCCATACTTCATTTCTGTAATTTCTGAGTCGAGGGTGCTTAGCCTGATAAGAGTTTCTGATCTGTTGGACCACCAACTCTGCATCTCCGAACACTGCTACCTCCTGAATTCCCATTTCCCTTGCAGCTCTCAATCCTAGAACAAGGGCCTCATACTCTACCACATTGTTGGTGGTTTCAAATTCCATCTTGTATGACAGGGATATGGTCTCTTGAGAAGGTGACACAAAAAACACCCCAGCACCAGCGCCTTCCCTGGAACAGGCTCCATCAAAAAACATTTTCCAGACGGAGGTGATGGAGGGAGGAAACTCATGCTTTTCTCTGAGTTCAAGAGGGGGCTCGGGAGTATGAGTGAGTTGCAGTAAACTGGAACCTAAATCCGTGTCTAAGGAAAAAATAGGATGGTTGGTGGGATTAGCTTCATCACTGATTATATAGGCCAACTGGGCTTCCCTATATAACCTCCTTTGTTCCCCTACAAAGACTGGAATGGTGGCATACGTGAGATCCATATGTAATGTTCCTCCAAGCTTTTTAATCCAAGATCTTAACAACAACATGCCAAACTTGGGGGGAACATCAGCTACCACAATATCCATGACCACACTCTTTTTTAGGAAGCTGAAACAAGGAAACCACCAGGTCTTTGATGACTCCTAGACACTGCACTCTCCTTGAATCGAAAGAGTACAAATCATGATAAGTTTTCGTCACCTCCAGTCCCAATTCTTCCATTACTATTTTGGGCATAAGGTTATGGGAAGCCCATGAATCCATGAGGCAGTTATGCAACACTTTATCATGTATGTTCAGGGATGTGTAGAAAGGGGGGGATGAGTCATCTCTATCTTCTACCATGGGGCCTAGGACAACTGCTGGCTTTTCATCTTGGAGATTTATGGAGTTTGTGGGAAGGCATGAGACCTCAGACTGTAAAATCTCAGATAAGTGTTTCTTGAACCCTTCATGTTTGATCAATTCGGTCGGGGGCACAAGGATTCTGATCTTTTGAACTTCATGCTCGAAATTAAAAGAAGATGTGAGCTTTGGGATTTCTCTTATTTTGGGAACATGACTCTAGACTATGGGAGAGAGGGGTCGGGTCTTCTTACCTCCGTGACTGTATGCTACTTCATTAGCAAGTTTCTCTGTTCTAGTGGACCACTCAGGAGAATCGGGTGCTACTGTCTTTTTCTTCGACCTCAGATCATATCTTCCTTGGTTGTCAGTAGCCTTGTCTCCTTTGCTCAGTTCATTTAGTTGACTGTCCATGAGAGACTCCTCGTATGATGATTGAGTGAGATGAGGAAAAGGAGGAGTGTCTCCGAGGCAATGGATTTCAGGATCAAGCTCATATGTTTCCCCTTCTTCCCCCTCGGCCACAAAATTGTTTTGAAAAGGGGCCTGAATCTTCTGGTCTTCTCTATCTCTTTCCCGCTCTCTTTGCATATTCAGGGGAGTAAAATTGTTCGGCCTCCTGAAACCTCCTTTGTTTTCGACGTTCTGAGGGCCCTTGTATGCTTGCCTCCCCTCGAATTTCATTCTCTCCATCTCTGCAGACAGAGACTTCACCATCTTGGTCAGTTCATCCACTTGAGGGTGGGGCACCGATGATCCAGAATTTGAGGTTTCCGACCTTCCCTTTCTTCTGTCTGCATCGGCCTTGTTCCTCAGTCTGTCATCTTCTAATACATTGGATTCCACCTCTATGGTCGCATCTTGCATTTGAGCTAAGGAGGTGGCTCTTCGTTCTCTCAACAAAAGACAGAAATCAAAGCCAAATGCACTAGCATAAGAAATTTTGGCCGAGGCTTCTGAGGGTTTTATTTCAGCAGGAATTTTATTATACATCTTATTAAATATTTTGGAGAAGTCAGAGACAAAATCTCCTTCCATCTTCTTCAGAGACCCGAACTCTGTCATGTATTACATGAAATCTTTCCTATCGCCCCACTGCCTCAGGAAATCACTATCCAGGGCTTCGATCCCAGTAATAGATCCAGGGGCCAATCCTCTAAACCATTTCCTCACCTCTCCATCCAGGCTCTGGGCGAAGACTCTCATCCAGACATCTTCGTTTTCAATGTTCAGGTTGTCTGCATAACTGTAGAAAGAAGCCAGGTGCTCTTCCACGGTTATGTCCCCTTCCCCAGTGAACTTGGGCATATACTTCAAGTAATCTCCAGCAGGGAGAGGATTCATAGGATGATGTAGGATTAAGGGAGCATATCTGGTAGCGACTATGGAATCCATTCTATTCAGAGGGGGATTAACACTTGCCATAGGGATATTGTGTGAAGGAGAACTTGGAGGAGAAGGAGCTCGAAAAGGGGAAACTTTGAATGAGCTTCTAGGAAATAATGGGGGATTTAGGGAGAGGGATAATGGGCTTGAGTCAGCAGACGCTTCTCCCTGTGCGGAAAAGGCGATAGTAACAAGAGGAGGAGTGGTAAAGCTAGGAGTGGGGAAAACTTCTATGGTCCTGGGTCTACGCCAGGGTACAACTTCGGAGGAGAGGGGAGTGACAAGGATTTCTCCCTCCAATCCCAGATCGGGAGGGGAAATCTTAGCAGGAACGCTTCCGAAATTCAAGAGGCAGGAAACTTCAGAAAACGGTCTGCTAGGAGGCCGAGGAGAAGAAAATGGAGTTTCTACAGAAGGAGATAGTGGATTACCTGATTCAACGGTGGAAGTTTCTCCTTCAAGGGCCTTTCCTTTTCTGAAAATCACCTCCGGATCAGCGACAGGTGTAGCTAGGGGCAGTTGTGGATGGGACCGCGTATGTCTGCCTCTGGAAGCCACAACTAAAACAATAGGTTCGCTCCAGTGGAGTCGTCACAATGGAGTCGCCAGGTGCACAGTAGCAATATTTAAAGGCTCTGATGCCTGATGCACCTTCAGAATCAGAGGCTCAATGTCGTTCCATCCCGGGGAAAATTTTCAACTTCGTCCTTGGCAACAACGCCAGAAATGTTAGCGTCAGAAGTCACCCTTGGATTGTAGCAGGAGTAGAGCCCAACGCCCATCAGTTTTTTATGTCATGATTTGTTTAATGGGGTGATCGATTGGAAGCCAACTCAAGACGGTGTGGTTCTAACTCCAAAACTAGGCCAGGTAGGCGTGGGCAGGTGAAGTCTTAATTAAACTTCAGGCAGTAAGTTGTAGTAAGGGTGAGTAGGGGGAAGACTTGTATCCGAGAGATGCAAAGGTCTGTCATAAACATCAGGTTTCTAACAGACTGTAGGAGAAGGCATCGAAACGCAAGATCTTCTTACATTCAAACGCGAAAAACCGGAGAATACAACCATACAACAATAAATCCTTTATCATAACATGATTGCAATAATTCGCACGAATCGGTCGTTCACGAACTCTCTCAGCATAAGACGAAAATTAGATGGAGTAAGAAAGACTGTCTGTCATAAAACAAGAAATCTCACATACAGATGCATAACTAGAGAACTAGAGTGTGTTAAAACTTTACAATCGGGAGCTTTTCTCTACCATCGATAGATTACAAAATACAAAGATTGAGTTTATATACTCAGGAAAATTCACCTAACAGAGGCGTGCCCAGTCACCCGGGGCTCGGTGTCTTTTCAGTCAAACTCGTACTGATATTCTTTGTCGGACGCCACCTTAACTGTGCATGGCTCCCACAGGGGGAGTAGCTGAGTCAATAAATGTTGAGTTAGCCTGTGCAGACCTCCTCCGGCTGGTCGAGGACTCGGCATGGATTTTTTGAAAGAATGGGTACACAGGACCCTCTCGAGCAGACCGCTTGCCAGGCCCTCCATACTTCGCACTTAATGACTGAGGAGAGGTTTCAACTACCCCTCCTTGCCTTCATTTACTCTGAGCGAGAAACAGTATTGAAATTGGATCTGATGGCGCCTGGAGATCGCGATGATACCCTCTGTACTGAACTCGGCACCTTTGGCCTTCTTTACACAGCTCCTTTCTTTCCCCAAGTGACCACGGGCGGTGACCACGTGCTTATTCCCAAGGTGCTCTCGACATTCGCGAATGGGAAGGAGCTGATCCTTGCTTATCATAGTTGCGATGGGCGAAACGTCGAGATGGCTCAATTGAGTGCCATGCGTCCTTCAAATCTGACGGTCCTAAACTCACCCGGTGCTGCTGTGGGGCCCAGGTCCTAAATGCTCTCGCTACTTTGCGTATCGAGATATGATGGAGCCGTTTTTTGCGCTTCGAAATCGCGATGGGCGAAAAGGCGGGGAGCCTAATCGCGTGCCAGGTGTCTGCTTCAAATGGACGGCTGAGACTGCTCCTTGATATTGTGGGCCCGTCATTAAAGGTTCTTTTCCTTTCGCGATTCGCGAGTTCATGAGTCAAAGACCCTCGACTCCCTTTTCTAAACTCCCGATCCCCGAGAGGGCGATACGGGCCGGGCCCCTTTCCTGGTCAGCGCTCTCTGCATGTAACCGTCGGCGAGGGCTCAAGTACTAAGGCCTCTCGCAACTCATGGCTTCGCGAGCTGGAGTATCGAACTTTGTCATTCTCCCCTCGCGAAGTCCCGAGACACGATGGTCAGCGACGGTTGACCTCCTCCGGACACTTTCCGCAACTCGGAATCTAGCACAACCAAAGGATATGGTCCGCCCTTCGAACTCACGAACCCCGAGTTTGAGAAATAACACTGCGTTTGAATCTGCTCGTGATTAACGGTCCTCGTAACTTCGCGAGTGCCTCCCGAAGAATTCCGATCATTGACTTCCTTAAAACTTTTTTGCGCTATACTTGGTGCGACTTGGTTAATCTACAATTACCCATTAACCGTTGTTCTGCTCAGTCGCCAAATCTTTTCCGCTGAAGAATGAAATGCCCGCTCGCTTGATTTTAAGTCTGAAAAGGACTTCTTTTGTGCGATATGCTTGGGTGCTCCTCGTGCAACCTGCAGACCTGGATATCCCTATGCCGAAGACAAGTAATGTTGCTAACACTTTCTTATGTGGACAAATTGGTTTTAGATGGCCTCATATAAATAGAGGTCATCTCATTTTCATTTTAGACAATTCAATTGAGAATTTCATAAGTTCTTGACTGAAATTTTCGCCCTACTTGGGCAATTCGCTCTATCATGTCTCTTGTGCAATTGGATGCTTCACTTGTCTATTGGTTGAAGGAAGGATAATGATTTCTCTTGATGCTTGTTTCTTGGCAATTGTGGTGGAATATCTTGATAAATAAGGGTTTTTCATGCTATCTCTTGGATTGGGTAAGAAATTTATGCAATTGTTGTTTTTCTTCTTGATTTTAAGGTTATTTTGTCAAACCCTTAGTGAAGTATAAGGGCATACATCCTCTATCAAGGATCTACCTTTTGTTGTCATTTAAAAAGCTATTGCAAAGGTTGCTACACGGAGTAAAAAAGATTACACCCTTGTAGATTTACCTTGCTAAGGTTTGTTGACTCTAGGGAGTAAAAGGGTTTACACCCTTAAAGGAGTAATAAACCCTAGTTCATAAACAAAAGACCCCATAACCCAATAGATAAGACACTAATTTTTTTTCATTAGAGATTGCATATTATGCATTGGTAAATGTGTTTTCAAGGAGATTGAATTTTTCAAGCTTGGAATTTAATTCTACATGCTTTAAACTTTATTGTGCCCTAAGGGCGTCTTGATTAGCCAAGTCATCTAGCTGTTGTAATAAACATTTAGCTATAGCCAATAGAATTGCAACAAACTCACTCTTTTATCACTTTTCTATCGCTGAAATTCACTTGTAAGCCTTGGTAATTGTTCTACTTATTACAAGTTATTGTTTGGGTGGTTTGTTGGTTGATTTTAGTGGCTAGAACTTGTTGTTGTAGAAAAAGTTTGCTACAACCATAACACTGTTACAAAATCTTGATGATAACACTTAAGAAAAGCTCTCTTTTGCTATCAAAGTCTTGA
>ML832724.1:36042-61500 GCA_009831015.1 Picea engelmannii
TTTAGTATTTTGCTTGGTACTAATTAATTAGATTCTAGAATGATGAACGATGAATTTAATTTTTAAATCAATGTATCAATATTTATTATTTTACTATTTTTGTTTCAACTTTCATTTATGATTTATGAATCAATGTATTTCATTACTGAATTTGAATTTGAATTTTGAATCACATTTAATAGTTTATATCATTTACAAATTTGAATTTTCAATTTACTAATTTAGTAGTATTTAGTATTTTAGTATTTACTAATGAATTTGCATGGGATGAACATTGAATTGTTATTGTTGAGATTTTATCATTTATATTTTTATTTTTAAAATTTTATATTTTATATTTTTATATTATATATGTGACATCCCCCCATCCCCCATTTCCCTAAAATCCCTAAAATTTGGGGGTACTTCTATACATCCCCCTTGTGCGTCTCTCCGCACCTGTGTCCCCCCGTCTGCATCCCTCCGTCCCAGAGACTTGGTGGAACATTGGTTTAAACTTCTCTGTCGTTAATGACCAACAAGCATACAAAAATGTATTTGCTTCACATTGGTTTAGTGAGCTTGTGCTTCTTGCTGGCATTTCCATGACCAATGCTCAAACAAAGATACAAGTACACTCTGCTGTGAAGAAAAAATTAAACACAGAACTCCACATATTATGCATTCAGGTCTGCAAAAGTGGATGGCTGGAAGTACACAGACTTCAACCCTGCACCCTAAGTCTGCCAACCAAACAGATCTCCAAACTTTTGCAATATTAAATCCATCATTCTCATTTTTCAAGCCAATATTTTTTTTCCACTGAAAAGTTTTGGGCATTGGGGTCCACCCAGGAAATTCAATCCATCCCATCTCTAACCCATAAGCAAGAGTGAGAGTGCTGGTACCTTGCCAGCCCCACATTAATATCTGCAAACAACAGCTTGCTCACATGTACATTCCTTAGCCCCCTCTGGAATTGAACATGTGACCTCTGAGGAGAAAACCATGTTCTTAACCATTAGGCCCACTCAGTCTGTTCTCTGTCACTGCTTTTTTTAAAAGAATGTGCAGTGACAGCACTTAAATCTTGTTTGGCCAGATTAGTGTAAATACATATATGCTTCTATTTTAAATGCAAAAGCAACACTTTGGTTAAAAGTCCTCTCTGCCATTCTCTGCATTTATCCCAACATTAAACAAGAGGCAAAGCCCCTGTTCTGGCCTTTGTCATCACACAACCATGAGGCATCCAATAAACATACATCCAATCATTTGAATGAGGATGGCTGGAGGTTTAAACAATGGCTGCCATTCTCTGCATTTATCCCAACATTAGACAAGAGGCAAAGCCCCTGTTCTGGCCTTTGTTACCACACAACCATGAGGCATCCAATAAACGTACATCCAATCATTTGAATGAGGATGGCTGGAGGTTTAAACAATGGCTGTGGAGGTCGATTGGGCGTTCACCACATCAACCAGCGATTTGGTCAATGGGAGATGAATCATAGGTGAAAGGTATGCCTGGCCAGGGTTTTGTCAATACCCATACTTCCTCCCATCCATAATAATCATCCCAACAAGGAATAAAATACGTGGCATCAAGGACATATAGTAGCTTTGTGGTCTTAGTGTTTTGTTTGAACACAGTACCCAATGCAAATGGAGTGTTTTACAAACAGTTGCTTCAACGATTGCTCACCCAAAAATCCAATTAAAGGATATTAGGCTGTAAGTGAGCCATCAGGAATTTAATTGAAGAGGAATTGATGCCACATTTCTGTAGCATAGATATTTCAAAGCAATTACATATCCAAGCAGTCAAGTGAACAGAAGTAAATGCTGTATGTAAGAGCCAGTATTCCAATTAAGGAGAAACGAATTCACAATGTGCTATAGCCTGTGGTGTATACACAGAAATTGCACAAAAGCTAGATATACATACAGAGCCACAAAATTGAATCAATTACACAGCAATAAAACTCACAATTGACGCACAGATTTCACCCTGGAAAACCAGCATTTATTGGGGATTTGATTCTTGCTAGGAAATTATTACAAGGGTGAGCTATGCACTCTCAACTGATATTTTGATGCATTCTTACTCACTGGCAATATCTGCAGATGGTTTTGGCTCATGGACAATCTTATGCTCATGTGTGGACAAGCTCAATAGCTCCTCATCCCCTGATCTTCAAGCAGATTGTCTCTTTGAGCCCTCTTCTTCTGCTACTGTCCTACTTCTTCCCAAGCTTCAATTGTCCCCTTGGCTTGCTGGCTGTCATTTCATCAAGCAAGGGCCTCCTTTGTTATAGAGCTTCCTTGGAAGACTGACCATCAAGGTGATTCTTTTCACCTTCTTGAGGCCTTTTGGCCTTTTGTCTTCAAGCTGATTGTTCAAACTCTGCCAAAATTTAATTTTACATAGTTTGGATAAGGATTTAATTTGGATCCATTTCGGATCAAATTCATGGGGAGGCACTCTGCACTATGAGCAGGGAACCTCTTGCCAATTGCACTGCCCCTTTGGCTTGTTCTCACCAATTGCAGCATTTTGAAGGGTGGGCACAACTAGCCTTCCTCACCTCCACTACAGGAGGACAAACACACACGCCTTACCTCAGCGGCCCGCCATCTCTGAGGCACAGATGCCTACCAAACTGGAGCAGGGAATCGATGGGTGGGAACCCATCATTATTGCGCCGAAGCCTACAATGGATGGATGGGGAGCAACCCCCAAGAATAAAGACAATCCGCTTCCCATTGCAGGCATGATATCCTCTGTTGCCTAGTTTATGATTTTGTTGTTTGGATTATGTGGGCCAGTTGGCCTAGGATTACATTTTTAACACTTATTCTTTAGTTGTACTCCACTGTTAAGCCTATAAGGAAGTTGTGCCATGAGATAACGCAATTTTGTTTTCTAGACTCTAGGGTCTACTAGCTTGTGGTGGTTGTGTGTGGCCTGTTTTTTGTATATAATGCCCTGTATGTACAGTCAAAGGAAGCATTTTATTCAAAAAAAGGGTTTTGAATCATTGTTCCTCAAGTATTTTATTTTTCTCAAAGGTCATAAATCTGTCCACAGAAAAATCCAAAATTCTCCTTTTAAGTGTGAGAAATGTGAATTGTGAAAGTGATCTCAAATTGACAATTTTCAGACATTCTTTTGCAATGTTGCATTTTAGTAGATTATTTTTTCTTGTGTAATGACGTGTGTTTTCCATAGAATATATGTTATTTTTTATGGTTAATTATCTCAGTCGTGTGAGATCATATTTGTTCCAGTTGCTGAGGAGAACCTGTTAAAACTTGACGAACCAGATTTGGTAAGCTATGTTAAAATGCAGCACGAGTTTCTATCTATATTATTGTAGCTTCTTAAACATACAAAAAAAAATTCTTTCAAATTGAAGTGTAAAGGCACTTTCTTATGTCATCAATGAAGTTTAGGTGTGTAGATATCAGAGTTTGAGGGATATTGGCACTACTTCATGCAAATTTTTATCTTTGCTATGTAGCTAGACTGCAGTAGACGATGATGATTTTTACTTGTGCAGGACCGATTTGATCATCCTTACATATTTCTCTTGTTTTATGGAATGGATACTGCTGGAGACTTCATCCCGATAAAACAGTTGCGTGAGAAGTATAACAGGCAGCGACATGAAGTGCATGGGCAGTATGATAATGGTAATGACGTCGATAATAACAAAGGTACCTAATAGCCGGGCAGATTAAATGCAAAAGGAGAAGGTTTTAATTAGGTTTGCAAAATGATTGCAGACCTCTCAAGTTATATGCTTATTAGCTTACAGATTAACCTCCTCTGCGTGATGGATTCTACTATCTACCGGGATATCTGTACATCCAACTATATTTAGCTGGGCAAGCCTTTTTCTATCCATCCAGTTGCTTGTAAATACTTGTGCGAAGCAGTGCCCAGAGCTCTACTGATATTTAGAAAAGTTCAAAATTATTGTTCAGATATGTTACATTCTACTACCCAACAATGCCACTATCCATGATATGTTCATGACTGTATGCTCATTCCCAAATATCAGAAAGGAACTTGAATGTATTTCGAATTGGTTTTATGTTAATGAGGGACTGAGAAAATATAAAACACTTCTTCTGAATGCTTGTAGTAAAAATTATTTGATTCGATTTGCACATTCACTGGCAACTGCAGTTCAACATCTTTAATGTGGGTCCTTGAGAAAATCACAGCTTAATATATATGATAGGATAATCTTCAATATTCCTGTGTTTTTCAAAGATATATTATTGCAAATGGAAGCTAATATTCAAAAAATGTTAAAATAGCTTATGGACAATTGTACTATATTGAATTTCGGCAGCATGACAGCTAGGGTTTCAATGGGTTCATTTTCGGCGCCAATGACCAAGATTTAAATATGTATGTAGAGGGTTTATTGGGATAAAAGGGTCGTAGGCCAACCGATGTATATCTGAATATACTTGATTTGCAAGTACAAAAACATTTTGCCTTAAAAGGAGGCTGTCACTTGTGGATGTGCAAGGCGTGGGGCAAGTTAGCAAGATGGGCCTATGGTTTTCGGTTAGAATCTGAATATTTCTTCAATTATGGTAGCCTAACTTTGGGGTTAAAGTCTAGTTATTTCTTCAATAATGATGGCCTGACTTTTGACCATGTACTGTTGAGTCCTTATTCTATTATAGGGTGAAACTTCTAAACCCACCTTTTACACCTTTGGTCAACAAAGGTTATTCAACAAATTGTTAAATACCCTTGGAATGTCTGTGTTACAGATTGATCTTCTTGTCTTTGCAGCAATTAGCATTCAATGCAACCAATTGGAACTCTATGGGGAATTATTTGGTGTAGGCTCTATTGGATACCTTAATTGAGGGGTAGAATTGATGTAGTTTAAATGTTCTACAAATTTATCCTTTTTCAACCACTAAAAATAACATGAAGGGAAACTAGTAATTTTAATCTAAAACCAGCAAGAATCATTTTGTGATGGAATTGCAGAGATTAGATGTTTAACATTGCACAATCAAGTTGCAACAAGGGTATTTGAGGGTATTAAATTCATTTATGTGTTAAAAACAACAATTTTATTAATCCAAAGTTATTATAATTTTGGCAAAGATTGCATGATCGGATTTTGGTGATGACAAAATGAAAAAATTCAAATTCATATAATCTTCAGTGTTTTTGATAGAATATGTCTGTCAACAAACTTCTCATTCTCACACTACTTTGATGTACATCATTATTCTTCACATGGTTGGAACTTATATAGTCATGGTTAGTCTATGGCTCCTCTAGCTTATCATATCTATTCTTGCTAAGTAGTATGATTCACTAAGGCTTGTTGCTAGCTTATCCTAGTAGTCAATAGTTCTAAGGGTTGACATGGTGAGCTCACCTAGGTAATTTAGAAATAACAATTAATAGAGATGGAGCTAGTGTAGTTTGTGGTCACCAATTCTAATGCTAAAACTATGACATTATGGTCACCAATTCTAATGCCAAAACTAAAACACGGTGATATAATTGCACCGAGAAATGCTCTACAACCCAGTATGGGAGAGATGTTCGTGCAACATAACGCATTAAAATAATAAAAAAATAAATAATAATAATAATAAAATAATAAAAATTTGTGGATAGTTCTATCTGAACTACCATCAGTCTCCTAACTAATATGTCTCTATCATATATATATAACATAATGCATTAAAATAATAATAAAACATTAAAATAACAAAAAATTATTATTTCAATGTTTTATTGTTTTAATGTTTTATTATTATTTTA
The DNA here is from genome assembly GCA_009831015.1 of Picea engelmannii. Classification (NCBI taxonomy): domain Eukaryota; kingdom Viridiplantae; phylum Streptophyta; class Pinopsida; order Pinales; family Pinaceae; genus Picea; species Picea engelmannii. The sequence goes on from ML832724.1 coordinate 41,837, forward strand.
ATGTGTTACATCACATGAACATATATATATAATGAATAACAACTAGCCTAGATCCATTTAACTCTGGATCTATCAATCATCAAGAGGGATCAAATCTTTGTAAATGCAAACTTTATTTAGATGCAAAACTCCATATATTTAATCCCTCTCGGTCTAGAGTTAAATGGATCTAGGTTGGTATGTAATGAAAATAAATGGAGTAAATAAATCTATAATACGAAATGAAAAAAAATAAATTAAAAAAAAAATAAAAATTTATTACATAATAATAATATAATACAAAACAATATCTACAAAAGGGATGAATATGCTAAATATTATATCTTTTAAAATAAAATACTATATCATTTTAAATAAAAGCAAAATCAAATGGCTATCTTTTAGGGGACCTTGAAATCATGGGTAACAATTCGTACTTTTTAGATGCAAAGGTAAAACCATCTAAAGTTACAAAATCTTAACAATAAAAATTGGGCATTTGGAATAGGAAGAAAGGTTTAGTAAATAAAAAATAAAGTTAAATTGAAAATGAAAGTGTAAATTCTAGTAGTTGAATGATACTTTGTYAAGTTGATCTAGTGTAGGAGGTAAATGACCCTCATCAACTGCACAAGTTTACTTGGGACAATGGTCCAATTAGATATTTCATTGTTGAAATGGCAAGCCATTCACTTATGAGCATGTTATTGTGTGCAAGGTAAAATGTTATATTATGATCTCTATCTAATCCAATATARTATAAACTAATTAATGTGAAATGTAGGTATGTAAATGAAGATGGTTGAATGCGAGGAATGAAATGTGYTATCACACAGTTTGTAGTTTGAGCAAAGCTCAACCCAAGCCAAAAATGTGTGACACAACTGAGAACAACTATCATTGACACCTCAATAGATGTCCCCCTCATTTTAGTGAAAGACAAGTCCAACACAAGGGAGATTTCCCAGTGAACCTAGGAGGATTGATATGGAAAATGATTGAAGAGTGCTCCTATAGGTCAAGGTCAAAGGTGGAAAAGAGGTTTGAGGAAATGTCTTATGAGTTGATGAAAGGTTGTCAAGGTTATGTGCCTACAAAAAACAATGTTAGACCTGCCCAAAACAAGACAATATATAATGAATAAAGCCTCAAAACGAATGGGAAATCAACAAGAAACCTTGTTGTCTCAAAAATGTAGCACTATGGAAATATATATATGCAGTAAATAAGTTATGACAACTGCAAACTAAACCATCAAAATCAAGTATATGATGTTGGAAAAAAAAAATAGCAACAATTAGATAATTTCTCAATAATTAAATCAAGACTTTGATAGCAAAAGAGAGCTTTTCTTAAGTGTTATCATCAAGATTTTGTAACAGTGTTATGGTTGTAGCAAACTTTTTCTACAACATCAAGTTCTAGCCACTAAAATCAACCAACAAACCACCCAAACAATAGCTTATAATAAGTAGAACAATTACCAAGGCTTACAAGTGAATTTCAGCGATAGAAAAGTGATAAAAGAGTGAGTTTGTTGCAATTCTATTGGCTATAGCTAAATGTTTATTACAACAGCTAGATGACTTGGCTAATCAAGACGCCCTTAGGGCACAATAAAGTTTAAAGCATGTAGAATTAAATTCCAAGCTTGAAAAAATCAATCTCCTTGAAAACACATTTACCAATGCATAATATGCAATCTCTAATGCAAAAAGATTAGTGTCTTATCTATTGGGTTATGGGGTCTTTTGTTTATGAACTAGGGTTTATTACTCCTTTAAGGGTGTAAACCCTTTTACTCCCTAGAGTCAACAAACCTTAGCAAGGTAAATCTACAAGGGTGTAAACCTTTTTACTCCTTGTAGCAACCTTTGCAATAGTTTTTTCAATGACAACAAAAGGTAGATCCTTGATAGAGGATGTATGCCCTTATACTTCGCTAAGGGTTTGACAAAATAACCTTAAAATCAAGAAGAAAAACAACAATTGCATAAATTTCTTACCTAATCCAAGAGATAACATGAAAAACCCTTACTTATCAAGATATTCCACCACAATTGCCAAGAAACAAGCATCAAGAGAAATCGTTATCCTTCCTTCAACCAATAGACAAGTGAAGCATCCAATTGCACAAGAGACATGATAGAGCGAATTGCCCAAGTAGGGCGAAAATTTCAGTCAAGAACTTATGTAATTCTCAATTGAATTGTCTAAAATGAAAATGAGATGACCTCTATTTATATGAGGCCATCTAAAACCAATTTGTCCATATAAGAAAGTGTTAGCAACATTACTTGTTTTCGACATAGGGATATCCAGGTCTGCATGTTGCACGAGGAGCACCCAAGCGCAGCGCACAAAAGAAATCATTTTCGGACTTAAAATCAAGCGAGCGGGCATTTCATTCTTCAGCGGAAAAGATTCGGCGACTGAGCAGAACAACGGTCAATGGGTAATTGCAGATTAACCAAGTTACACCAAGTATAGCGCAAAAAAGTTTTAAGGAAGTCAACAATTGGAATTCTTTGGGAGGCACTCGCGAAGTTATGAGGACCGTTAATCACGAGCAGATTCAAACGCAGTGTTATTTCTTAAACTCGGGGTTCGTGAGTTCGAAGGGCAGACCATATCCTTTGGTTGCGCTAGATTCCGAGTTGCGGAAAGTGTCCGGAGGAGGTCAACCGTCGCTGACCATCGTGTCTCGGGACTTCGCGAGGGGAGAATGCCAAAGTTCAATACTCCAGCTCGCGAAGCCGCGAGTTGCGAGAGGTGTTAGTACTTGAGCCCTCGCCGACGGTTACATGCAGAGAGCGCCGACCAGGAAAGGGGCCCAGCCCGTATCGCCCTCTCGGGGATCGGGAGTTTAGAAAAGGGAGCCGAGGGTCTTTGACCCACGAACTCGCGAATTGCGAAAGGAAAAGAACCTTTAATGACGGGCCCACAGTATCAAGGAGCAATCTCAGCCGTCCATTTGAAGCGGACACCTGGCGCGCGATTAGGCTCCCCGCCTTTTCGCCCATCGCGATTTCGAAGTGCAAAAAATGTCTCCATCATATCTCAATATGCGAAGTAGCGAGAGCATTCAGGACCTGGGGCCCACAACAACGTCGAGTGAGTTTAGGACCGTCAGATTTGAAGGACACGTGGCGCTCAATTGAGCCATCTTGACGTTTCGCCCATCGCAACTATGATAAGCAAGGATCAACTCCTTCCCATTCGCGAATGCCAAGAGCGCCTTGGGAATAAGCATGTGGTCACCGCCCGTGGTCACTTGGGGAAAGAAAGGAGCTGTGTAAAGAAGGCCAAAGGTGTCGAGTTCAGTACAGAGAGTATCATCGCGATCTCCAGGCGCCATCAGATCCAATTTCAATATTGTTTCTCGCTCAGAGTAAATGAAGGCAAGGAGGGGTAGTTGAAACCTCTCCTCAGTCATTAAGTGCGAAGTATGGAGGGCCTGGAAAGCGATCCGCTCGAGAGGGTCCTGTGTACCCATTCTTTCAGAAAAGCCATGCCGAGTCCTCAACCAGCCAGAGGAGGTCTACACACGCTAACTCGGCATTTACTGACTCAGCTACTCCCCCTGTGGGAGCCATGCGCAGTTAAGGTGGCGTTCGACAAAGAATATCAGTACGAGTTTGACTGAAGGTGCATCAGGCATCAGAGCCTTTAAAGATTGCTACTGTGCACCTGGCGACTCCATTGTGACGACTCCACTGGAGCGAACCTGCTGTTTTAGTTGTAGCTTCCAGAGGCAGACATACGTGGTCCCATCCACAGCTGCCCCTAGCTACACCTGTAGTTGATCCGGAGGTGATTTTCAGAAAAGGAAAGGCCCCTGAAGGAGAAACTTCCATCGCTGAATCAGGTAATCTGCTATCTCCTTATGTAGAAACTCCATTTTCTTCTCCTCTGCCTCCTAGCAGACTGTTTTCTGAAGTTTCCCGCCTCCTGAATTTTGGGAGCGTTCCTGTTGATATTTCCCCTCCCGGTCTGGGATTGGAGGGAGAAATCCTTGTCACTCCCCTCTCCTCCGAAGTTGTACCCTGTCGTAGACCCAGGACCACAGAATTTTTCCCCACTCCTAGCTTTACCACTCCTCCTCTTATTACTATCACCTTTTCCGCACATGTAGAAGCGTCTGCTGACTCAAGCCCATTAGCCCTCTCCCTAAATCCCCCATTATTTCCTAGAAGCTCATTCCAAGTTTCCCCTTTTCGAGCTCCTTCTCCTCCGAGTTCTCCTTCACCCAATATCCCTATGGCAGGTGCTAATCCCCCTCTGAATAGAATGGATGCCATAGTCGCTGCCAGATATGCTCCCTTAATCCTACCTCATCCTATGAATCCTCTCCCTACTGGAGATTACTTGAAGTATATGCCCAAGTTCACTGGGGAAGGGGACATAACCGCGGAAGAGCACCTGGCTGCTTTCTATAGTTATGCAGACAACCTGAACATTGAAAACGAAGATGTCTGGATGAGAGTCTTCGTCCAGAGCCTGGATGGCGAGGTGAGGAAATGGTTTAGAGGATTGGCCCTCAGATCTATTACTGGGATCGAAGCCCTGGATAGTGCTTTCCTGAGGCAGTGGGGCAATAGGAAATATTTCATGTACTACATGACAGAGTTCGGGTCTCTGAAGAAGATGGAAGGAGAGTCTGTCTCTAACTTCTCCAAAAGATTTAATAAGATGTATAATAAAATTCCTGCTGAAATAAAACCCTCAGAAGCCTCAGCCAAAATTTCTTATGCTAGTGCATTTGGCCCCGATTTCTGTCTTTTGTTGAGAGAACGAAGAGCCACCTCCTTAGCTCAAATGCAAGATGCAACCATAGAGGTGGAATCCAATGTATTAGCAGCTGACAGACTGAGGAACAAGGCCGATGCAGACAGAAGAAAGGGAAGGTCGGAAACCTCAACTTTTGGATCATCGGTGCCCCACCCTCAAGTGGATGAACTGACCAAGATGGTGAAGTCTCTGTCTGCAGAGATGGAGAGAATGAAAGTCAAGGGGAGGCAAGCATACAAGGGCCCTCAAAACGCTGAAAACAAAGGAGGTTTCAGGAGGCCGAACAATTTTACTCCCCCGAATATGCAAAGAGAGAGGGGAAGAGACAGAGAAGACCAGAAGATTCAGGCCCCTTTTCAAAACAATTTTGTGGCCGAGGGGGAAGAAGGGGAAACAGATGAGCTTGATCCTAAAATCTATTGCCTCGGAGACACTCCTCATTTTCCTCATCTCACTCAATCAGCATACGAGGAGTCTCTCATGGACAGTCAGCTAAATGAACTGAGGAAAGGAGACAAGGCTACTGACAACCAAGGCAGATATGATCTGAGGTCGAAGAAAAAGACAATAGCACCTGATGCTCCTGAGCAGTCCACTAGAACAGAGAAACCTGCTAATGAAGTAGTAGACAGTCACGGAGGTAAGAAGACCCGACCCCTCTCTCCCATAGTCCAGAGTCATGTTCCCGAAATAAGAGAAATCCCAAAGCTCACATCTTCTTTTAATTTCGAGCATGATGTTCAAAAGATCAGAATCCCTGTGCCCCTGACCGAATTGATCAAACATGAAGGGTTCAAGAAACGCTTCTCTGAGCTTTTACAGTCTGAGGTCTGATGCCTTCCCACAGACTCCATAAATCTCCAAGATGAAAAGCCAGCAGTTGTCCTAGGCCCCATGGTAGAAGATAGAGATGACTCATCCCCCCCTTTCTACACATCCCTGAACATACATGATAAAGTGTTGCATAACTGACTCATGGATTCAGGGGCTTCCCATAACCTTATGCCCAAAATAGTAATGGAAGAATTGGGACTAAAGGTGACGAAAACTTATCATGATTTGTACTCTTTCGATTCAAGGAGAGTGCAGTGTCTGGGAGTCATCAAAGACCTAGTGGTTTCCTTGTTTCAGCTGCCTATGAAGAGTGTGGTCATGGATATTGTGGTAGCTGATGTTCCCCCCAAGTTTGGCATGTTGTTGTCAAGATCTTGGATTAAAAATCTTGGAGGAACATTACAGATGGATCTCACATATGCCACCATTCCAGTCTTTGGAGGGGAACAAAGGAGGTTATATAGGGAAGCCCAGTTGGCCTATATAATCAGTGATGAGGCTAATCCCACCAACCATCCTATTTTTGCCTTAGACACTGATTTAGGTTCCAGTTTATTGCAACTCACTCATACTCCCGAGCCCCCTCTCGAACTCAGAGAGCAGCATGAGTTTCCTCCCTCCATCACCCCCGTTTGGAAAATGTTTTTTGATGGAGCCTGTTCCAGGGAAGGTGCTGGTGCTGGGGTGTTTTTTGTGTCACCTTCTCAAGAGACCATATCCCTGTCATACAAGATGGAATTTGAAACCACCAACAATGTGGCAGAGTATGAGGCCCTTGTTCTAGGATTGAGAGCTGCAAGGGAAATGGGAATTCAGGAGGTAGCAGTGTTCGGAGATGCAGAGTTGGTGGTCCAACAGATCAGAAGCGCTTATCAGGCTAAGCACCCTCGACTCAAAAATTACAGAAATGAAGTATGGGACCTAATTGACAGTTTCTTCTCCGCCTTCAATATCTCTTTTATTCCAAGGGAGGATAATACTGTGGCCGATTCTTTAGTTGTTTTAGCTAGCTAGTTCAAGGTCCCTCAACCGTCTATGGCCAAATATGATGTTGAGATAAAATATAGGCCCTCTGTGTCGGACAATGTCAAGCATTGGAAGGTATTCGAAGATGATCTAGAAATCGAAAAATTTCTCCAATTTGTTGATGAATTTTGTGCGTTGCACATTGATCACGATCCTGACCTGGAAGGTGACCCCCACCCTGAGGTGTTTTTAAATAAAATTGCTAACCACCAGATTATTCAGCTACCTAGCAATCACATTCCGAGGGGACTAGTCCCGTTAGAAAGATTGTTCGATGGGAATGATGTGGCAGTAAAGGGAAGGGTTGCAGATGAAGATGCTAACACAGCCGAGTGCAACATTGGCACACCAGAGGAGCCTAAGTTTGTCAAGTTGCCAAGGAGTTTGACCAGAGAACAGAGGGCCAAATATACTGAGTTGTTGAGGGAGTTTGCTGATGTGTTTGCATGGACCTACGAAGACCTCAAGACGTATGATACATCCGTCATTGAACACAAGATCCCACTGAAGGAAGAGGCTAATCCATTTAGGCAGAAGCTAAGACAGATAAATCCCATGTTGCTGCCTGTCATGGAGAAAGAAGTGAAGAAGTTGTTAGAGGCCCGGATCATCATCCCCTTGATATATTCTGAATGGGTGGCCAATTTGGTTCCGGTAAGAAAGAAAAGTGGAGAAATCAGGCTTTGTGTCGATTTCAAGAACCTGAATAGGAGCTCAAAGAAAGACAATTATCCCCTGCCCAACATGGAACACGTATTGCAGAGGGTAACCGATGCATCTAGGATTTCCATGATCGACGGTTTTTCTGGCTATAATCAGATATCGATCATACCTGAGAATAGAGAAAAAACGACCTTCACCACTCCTTGGGGTACATTCATGTATGCCAAAATGCCTTTTGGGTTGATGAATGCAGGAGAGACATTTCAGCGAGCCATGGACATAGCCTTCATCGGGGAGAAAGATAAGTTTGTGGTGATCTATCTGGATGACATAACAGTCTTCTCCAAGTCTGACAAAGAGCACTGTTGTCACATGAGAAAAGTTTTTTCGAAGTGTCGGAGGTTTGTCCTTTCCCTAAATCCCAAGAAATCTTTGTTTGCTATGAAAGAAGGGAAGCTGTTAGGCCATATAGTATCAGCAGAAGGAGTGAGGATTGATCCTAGCAGGGTAGAGGCAATTCAGACCCTGTCACTTCCCAGATCTAAGAAGGAAGTTCAAGCCTTTTTGGGGAAGATTAATTTTCTGAGGAGATTCGTCTCAAATTTTTCCGAGCTAGTGAAACACATCACAACCATGCTCAGGAAGGGAAATGAAGTGAAATGGACCGTTGAACCCAGGGAATCTTTTGTCCAAATAAAGAGGGCATTGACTGAAGCACCCGTGCTGATCAGCCCTGACTATTCCAAAGATTTCCTAATCTTCTCTTTCTCCTCTTTTGATACAGTAGCAGCGGTCTTATTGCAGAGAAATGAGGAAGGGCGAGAGCAACCCATTGCCTTTTTCAGCAAGGCATTAAGAGATGCAGAGGTCAGGTATGAAATCATGGAGAAACAGGCCTATGCCTTAGTGAAAGCTCTCAAAGCTTTCAGAGTCTATGTCTTTCACTCAAAGGTGACTGCATACGTTCCTTTAGCCTCTGTGAAGGATATCCTTGTACAACCCGACATAGATGGGAGGAGGAGGAAATGGATAGCCAAGATCCTGGAATTTGACTTGGAAATAAGGCCTACCAAATTGATCAAAGGTCAAGGCTTAGCCAAGCTGTTGGCTGAAGCTAATTACAAAGCTTTGGGGGTAGATTTCATCAATGCATGTCCAGGAAACCAGCAGAATCAACTGTCCGATGTAGACCCTCGAACAGAGCCCCTATTGGCTTGATGTCCTTGGTATAAGGATGCCATATATTTTCTGCAAGAGTTGCGGCCCCCAGATGGCCTGCAAAGAAACAAAGCAAGAGCTTTGAAGCTCAAGGCAGTCAGATATTGCCTTATCGATCAAATTTTATACTGGAAGGACCCCCTGGGGGTGATTTTAAAATGCATGGATCCACGAGAGGCCGACAGGATCATGGCTGAATTTCACAGCGGCCTATGCGGAGGGCACCATTCCTGGAAGACCACAGCCCACAAAATTCTCAGAGTTGGGTACCACTGGCCCACCTTGTTCGCTGATGTCCATAGAGAAGTTAGAGACTGTATTACATGTCAAAGATTTTCAGGAAAGCAACAGCTCAAGTCCCTACCTTTAAAGCCTATAGTTGTTTCGAGACCTTTCTAGCAATGGGGTCTAGATTTTATTGGAGAAATCCACCCTGCTTCCAGCGAGCAGCACAGATGGATCCTGACTGCCACATATTTCTTTACTAAGTGGATTGAAGCTATCCCCACCAAGAGTACTTCCCACAAGGTGATCATTGGATTCCTGGAAGACCTTATCGTAAGGTTCGAATGCCCGAGAAAGATTGTTACTGATAACACAACCTCTTTTAAGGATGAGTCGTTAGTCAAGTTCTGTGAACAATTGGGGATCAAACCGATTCACTCCACCCCATACTATCCCCAGGGCAATGGTTTAGCAGAATCCTCCAACAAAATCCTGATAAGGATCATCAAAAGACTGTTGGAAGACAACAAAAGGGCTTGGAACTCGAAGCTGAAATTCGCTCTATGGGCCGATCGGGTAACCACAAATAAATCTATAGGAATCTCCCCTTTCCAATTAGTTTATGGAGTAGAAGCTATCTTCCCTTCTCAGCTGTCCATTCCCGTGGAAAAATTCTTCCAAGATTATCAAGAAGAGCCCAATGACATGATCAGAAGGATTCATCAACTGGTAGAAGTCCAGCAGGCCAGAGAGCAGGTAATGGACATAATTTAGGATCATCAACAAAGGATCAAACAGGTTTTCGATAAGAAGGCCAAGAAGGAAGAATTTCGGGTAGAAGACCTGGTACTGAAATGGGATGCTCCTAAGAAAGATAAGGGCAAGCACGACAAATTTGAAGCCCTGTGGATCGGGCCCTTCAAGATCTCTGAAGTTTTCTCAAATAACACATACAAGTTGCAGGATTCGGAGGGTAAAGAAGCTTTCAACAACCCAGTAAATGGGCATTTTCTCAAAAAATGTTTTGTCTGAGCCTTCAGTGGCTCCCTTGTTTGTAAATATTGTCCTTTTGGTTCTTTGTTTTTACTTTTTATATTTCGGCTTAGTAGATGACTCCATAGCCCAACAACAAGGCACTGGAACTGCAAAATGAGTCCTTAGAGCATCGCAGGGATGACTCTATCCCCCATGGAGCCTAATGTTAGCAACATTACTTGTCTTCGGCATAGGGATATCCAGGTCTGCAGGTTGCACAAGGAGCGCCCAAGCGCAGCGCACAAAAGAAGTCATTTTCGGACTTAAAATCAAGCAAGAGGGCATTTCATTCTTCAGCGGAAAAGATTCGGTGACTGAGCAGAACAACGGTTAATGGGTAATTGCATATTAACCAAGTCGCACCAAGTATAGCGCAAAAACGTTTTAAGGAAGTCAACGATCGGAATTCTTCGGGAGGCACTCGCGAAGTTACGAGGACCGTTAATCGCGAGTAGATTCAAACGCAGTGTTATTTCTCAAACTCGGGGTTCGTGAGTTCGAAGGGCGGACCATATCCTTTGGTTGCACTAGATTCTGAGTTGCGTAAAGTGTCCAGAGGAGGTCTACCATCGCTGACCATTGTGTCTCAGGACTTCGCGAGGCGAGAATGCCAAAGTTTGATACTCCAGCTCACGAAGCTGCGAGTTGCAAGAGGCGTTAGTACTTGAGCCCTCGCCAATGGTTATATGGAGAGAGCGCCGACCAGGAAAGGGGCCCGGCCCGTATCGCCCTCTCGGGGATTGGGAGTATAGAAAAGGGAGCTGAGGGTCTTTGACCCACGAACTCGCGAATCGCGAAAGGAAAGGAACCTTTAATGACGGGCCCACAGTATCAAGGAGCAGTCTCAGCCATCCATTTGAAGCAGACACCTGGCACGCGATTAGGCTCCCCGCCTTTTCGCCCATCGCGATTTCGAAGCACAAAAAATGACTCCATCATATCTCGATACGCGAAGTAGCGAGAGCATTCAGGACCTGGGGCCCACAGCAGCGTCGGGTGAGTTTAGGACCATCAGATTTGAAGGACACGTGGTGCTCAATTGAGCCATCTCAACATTTCGCCCATCGCAACTATGATAAGCAAGGATCAGCTCCTTCCCATTTGCGAACGTCGAGAGCGCCTTGGGAATAAGCACGTGGTCACCGCCCGTGGTCACTTGGGGAAAGAAAGGAGTTGTGTAAAGAAGGCCAAAGGTGCCGAGTTCAGTACAGAGGGTATCATCGCGATCTCCAGGCGCCATCAGATCCAATTTCAATATTGTTTCTCGCTCGGAGTAAATGAAGGCAAGGAGGGGTAGTTGAAACCTCTCCTCAGTCATTAAGTGCGAAGTATGGAGGGCCTGGCAAGCGGTCTGCTCGAGAGGGTCCTGTGTACCCATTCTTTCAGAAAATCCATCCCGAGTCCTCGACTAGCCGGAGGAGGTCTGCACACGCTAACTCAACATTTACTGACTCAGCTACTCCCCCTGCGGAAGCCATGCGGATTTAAGGTGGCGTCCAACAAAGAATATCAGTACGAGTTTGACTGAAAAGACACCGAGCCCCGGGTGACTGGGCACGCCTTTGTTAGGTGAATTTTCCTGAGTATATAGACTCAGTCTTTGTATTTTGTAATCTATCGATGGTAGAGAAAAGCTCCCGATTGTAAAGTTTTAACACACTCTAGTTCTCTGGTTATGCATCTGTATGTGAGATTTCTTGTTTTATGACAGACAGTCTTTCTTACTCCATCTAATTTTCGTCTTATGTTGAGAGAGTTCGTAAACGACTGATTCGTGCGAATTATTGCAATCATGTTACGATAAAGGATTTATTGTTGTATGGTTGTATTCTCTGGTTTTTCTCGTTTGAATGTAAGAAGATCTTGCGTTTCGATGCCTTCTCCTACAGTCTGTTAGAAACCTGATGTTTATGACAGACCTTTGCATCTCTCTGATACAAGTCTTCCCCCTACTCACCCTTACTACAACTTACTGTCTGAAGTTTAATTAAGACCTCACCTGCCCACGCCTACCTGGCCTAGTTTCAGAGTTAGAACCACACCGTCTTGAGTTGGCTTCCAATCGATCACTCCATTAAACAAATCGTGACATAAAAAACTGATGGGCGTTGGGCTCTGCTCCTGCTGCAATCCAAGGGTGACTTCTGACGCTAACAGAAAGTCAACAACAAATTAAAAGAGGGCCAACCCCCTTTATTTTCCTTTACAATTTGCAAAAATTAAAATTACATAAAGTAAATCCCTTAGAAGGGTGACATCATTCCCTAAAAGGGTGATGTAATGCCCTAAAAGGGTGACACTAGGCCTAAAGAGTGAAACGTTGAGCCTCTAGATGCAAATCGTTGGGCCTCTAAAGGCCATGTGTCCATCTCTCATGCTATAGAGTGTCATGCCATGCATCTTTCTCCTTCAAACCACATCGTCTCTCTTCCAGAACCGTCAATCCCATCAAAACCCTACCCTCCACTTGACGTCAAGGTTTGGAAGGTGATGTCTTGGGCCTTCAAAGGCCAACGTCCAAGTGAAAGGGGCTATGATGTCATCACCTAGTGGTGTCCAAGTGCCTCCAAAGGAAACATCCATCATCTCAAGTGTGCAATGGCTCTAAGGTCCTCTTCCCATCCTCTAGGGTATGGCATCCATCCTTGGGGTTTTCAACCTCCCATGAAGGTCAAAATGACACATTTCCCTCATGGAATAACTAACACCTGGAAAAGTCCTGCAAAGACAATCAAGTATGCCCTCCAAGGGTCCACAAGTCACATGTATCATTCCAAGTAAGCCACATTTAATAAAAGAACCACCCAAACATGTGTATTAAATCCCCTCTTTTCAAACTAAACAGATTCTCAAAGACCTTATACAATTCATCAAATTTAGGTATGGGAGGATTGTCATGGTGCCCTATTGGGTGAATCAATCCCTGAGTTAAGGAGTGTTTCCCAAGAAGACCCTCTCTAAGTCATGTAGTTATTATGAGGTGGATGGGGGTATGACTTTTATGCATGGGGTTCTTGACATATCAAGGGCTCATATTGTCTCATTTATGGGTGCCTTTGTGGAGGGTGTGCTACATCCTCGTTTGCAATGCAACATCTTTCCAAGCCCTTTATTTTTCATCAATTGATTATGTTCCAAAGCATTGAGTGCTATGTGCAATGTAAAGTAAGGAGCACCGCAATGCCACTTGGAGCTAAGAACACGTTGAGTGCTATGTGCAAGGAAAATAAAGGGCACAACAAATGCATTCCCTCAACAAGTGGGATATTTATTAATTATGTGTTTCCTTTTTTAAAGGTCCTTGATTTTTTGTGGAGAAGCATTTCATTTCTCTCAGGACCTTAGGGAGAGCATATAGAGGATAATTTATGTTTTTTATCTTTTTCCAGCTACAACACATATGGGCCTTTATCCCCTTCTTCCCATGAAATGAGGTACAAGTGCTTCTAGGGGTCAATAAGCCCGAAAACCCAAAATATGAGGAAATAGAGGGGAAGAAGAGTGGAAAGTGGTAAATATGGATGGGAATGGTACGATGACCCTTCAAGGAGACCCCCAGTAGCAACCCTTTCCCTGAGGGTGACCCGCTTACTAGGAAATCATGTCAACCATTGAGGTGAAATGAGGAAAGAGGTATAATTTCCAAGCAAATGTTTTCATAATCAAGAAATGACTCTTTGCAACATGCTCAAATGCTTCAATTTTTAAAATGACACTTTCCATGAGACCAAACTTGTTACCTCATGAAGCAAGACATGTTGTCCTCTGTGGACCAAGCTGGTGTAGTGGATGTTGTTGTTGTCGATCAGTGGTAATGTGTGGTAAAAGGAGGGGCTCTATTTGCTCATTTGGCTCTCAACACTCCATGTCTTCAACCTGGGGATCTCGAGACATCATCTCCTTAGTTACCCCTAGCCTTGGGGGGTAACAAAATGCAACAAATGTAAGATGCAAAATGCAACTAACTAAATCTTAATTAAAGGAGCAAGAAACAATATTTGGAAATGCAACCAATAACAAGGAGAATAGTTCCATTGCTACAAAAAACGTACCCAAATTGAACCCTCCCAATGCATGCCAAAGTAAAAGGATTGAATCACTAAGAACACTTCCTTGTTAAAAAACTAGTCAATAATCAAGTTGAAATGAAATATTATTAGGCCTATAACAAGAGGTAGAATAGTCCACTAGCAAAAATACATGCATAATAAGATATCCTAAGCAATTGAGAAGAGCCCAAAGTCACCTAGATGCCCCCTATTTCATATCAGGCATTAATAAACATAAGATAACTTAGAGCAAACATTATAACACTAGAATAGTCCACGTGTTAGAATAATCACACCCACAAGCACTAAGAGAACTAGGAAATGAGAGCTAGAGGTTGTACTAGCTTTGTGATAATGTTGTGGTTGTACATGTACTTCATTTCTTATATATATATATATATATATATATAAAGTTTCAAGTTAGTCAAAATTGTGTAATTGCATATTTGATTTTCAGCATATGTTATTTTCTTGATTGGGTAATTTTCAACACTTCTTGTTCATGTTGATTTGACATAACATAGAGTTGAAATTGTTAAGTGATTTTAACATATTACTTGAAGACGAGAGTATATTTTTCGTTGTTTAATATGTTAATATAAAGGGATTTTCAAATTCAATATATGCTTGGATAATTGTACCCTATGGTATGTAATTTGTTGGCATTGAAACACATTTGTTGATATCTTTCTCTTGAGTTGCTTGGTGATTTGCACTAAGAGGAAGTGAAGTATTTGTTATTGTTCGTTGTTGTAATCAAATACTTCAGATTATATTAAAGATATTTTTAAATAAAAAATGAGTTTCAAAAAAAAGTAATATACTATCAAAATCAACTTTAAAAGAACTAATCACATTTTAAAGAATGACATCATCATTTATAATTGAGTTACATTGTTTGAGTTAAACATGTTTATGTATCACATTATAAATGATGAATGACAACCCATAATTAATCATAGTAGTGATAATAATGATGTAAATATTTTCAAATTATAAAATAATCATAATAACTATTTTAATCAATATCTTTAGAATATATATATATATAACTAATATATTATTATTTGGTATGAAAAAGATAACTAATATACTATAATAAAATAATGTAATCTTATAATATTATGTATATTATATGTGATAATGTAATGTATATTATATCTATGTAATAGTATTATCTTGTATACTATTACCAGATATTAATTATCAGTTTTACCAATCCATATTATATTATATAGTATATTATCATTTTAATTACATGTTATATTGTTATATTATATAGTATTATTTACATTGTAATATTATTACCATGTATTAATTATCAGTTTTACCAATACCATATTATATTATTATATTATATTATGCATTACTATCTTATATAATATACTATGTAATATAATATACTATGTTATATAATATTTTAATTACATATTATAATGTAATCTTGATTATAATATAGTAGGTAATTTAATATAATATGTTATCATGTGGTATAAGTTATGTTGTGAACTTAATATNTATATATATATATATATATATATATATTATTTGGTATGAAAAAAATAACTAATATACTATAATAAAATAATGTAATCTTATAATATTATGTATATTATATGTGATAATGTAATGTATATTATATCTATGTAATAGTATTATCTTGTATACTATTACCAAACATTAATTATCAGTTTTACCAATCCATATTATATTATTATATTATATAGTATATTATCATTTTAATTACATGTTGTATTGTTATATTATATAGTATTATTTACATTGTAATATTATTACCATGTATTAATTATCAGTTTTACCAATACCATATTATATTATTATATTATATAGTATATTATGCATTACTATATTATATAATATACTATGTAATATAATATAATATGTTATATAATATTTTAATTACATATTATCATGTAATCTTGATTATAATATAGTAGGTAATTTAATATAATATGTTATCATGTGGTATAAGTTATGTTGTGAACTTAATATAATATATACTATTTTAATTACATATTATGATGTGATAATTATATATGATATTAAATGGTTTAGATTCTAATTAATAATATATTATATAATTAAGAAGTTATAATTTATGTTTATATTTTTTTTTCAAAATGGTAATTGTTTTGTATTTTTTGAACCATGGAAATTGGTAATGTGTTAAATTGATATGAGTTAAGCTTAGGATCAAACCAATTAGTTGTCATTATAACCCAAGAGTATATTTAATGGTCCACAAGCCACATATACTAGTTACTTATGACTTAGTAAGGGTCGAGATGTCCGAAGACACCCGAATTTTGGGGGGGCACTCTTAGAGGGTGCCTACCCTTCTAGCCTTATAACAACGTGTCAAGTCTCATTAGGGATTTAAACATGAGTGGGGAGAGTGCAAGACCTACCTCCCCACCACTTGAGGTATTATTTGTTCAAGGATAAAGACATTAATTGTTTAAGCACTATGAGTTTTTTTTAAAGCTCACTTTTATTTCTAGTGACATTTTGGTTTTTTCAATTAAATTTGTTTCTAGATAACTTTTTAATTTAAATTAATCATAGTTACATAGATTGTACTATGAGAGGTGAGTTGTTGATATATCTTCCCCATTAAATGATTAACTCATAATATTTTATTATATCTCTTATAAGGCCCATATCCCCTATAGGGTAAGGGTCAGGACTTGGATGGGCGATGAAGAAGAACTAGACACCCAGCATGTGGGAAGAAGCACTAATTCCTATCTCTTCATCCACCATTTATTCCCAACTATTTCAGCCTAGGTGGAACTTGAATTATGTGGATCAACAAAAGGATGTACTTCAATTACTTGTTTTTTTTTCGCTTGCACTGATGGTATACCAAAACCAACATATTTTAAGAATGGGGTCGGACATGGATCCAACTATGTGACCTAACACTAAACCTATTTTTCCTACAACTCGACCAGTACCTTGGTCATCGAACTAGAATCAAATGGAGGGTGGTCAATAAATCAATTCATTAAAAGCAATATTGTTCTAATTTGTATGCTTCCATGCCACTATTACTAGGACCAATGAGGGTTAACCTGAGATAGATGTTGTTGAAAAATATGTTCCCTAGGTATGGGTAGGACATGGTATTTTCCTATACATCACTTCCCTCTACATCCCTTGTATTATCTTAGTATTTCAGTCCCTTCCTAATGATCCAACTAGGACCCAAACTCGTGGTATACACAATCCTCCGCTAGCCCTTAGACCTCAAAATTCCCCTAATAAGGCTGAAAATTCATAGGGATTAGATCAGAGAAACCTCCATTGAGAGGTGAAATTATTGAATTTTCATTCAAATTCATATTCATGGAATTTCTGCAGAATGTGATTTCAAACTTAGGTTTTCCTTCTAGGCACTGCACATTTTTTCAAGGGTCTTCCCCCTTCCATTAAAAAAAAGTCTATAACTAAATTTCATGTCAACTTCAAAAAACAATAACAACCATGAATATGCGGTGGAGTATTCCTTGCAACTAATCAATTTATAGGTAATTGAGAATGGGAATATGATTTCAAGTTCAAATTTTTCTTAGCTATAACCCAACACTTTGTGTCAGTTATGGACAACTCTCTTTCCTACAACACTTAATAAAACATGGTCAACAAATAAAAATGCACTTGTAAAAGATTATGAGAAGTAAGAAAGTATGATGTTAAGCAAGGAAATGCATGTCTAAGCCTAAGTGTGGGTGGCTTAAGATCTATAGGAAAAATATTAGCACCCAATCTTTCTTTGGGAGGAAAAATGTTGCACCGGCAAGTTAGACAACATCTCTCTAGCAGAAACACATTAGTTCCCTTCTTGATTTTCTATTGTAGCTTCATTGTCACCTCTAATTCCTTTTTAGCTTTCTTGGGGTTCAATGGGGTTTCCCCAAGAAAACATGCATCGATGGATGCCTTTTTTTTCTTCCTCGACTACCTAGTTAGTGTGTTCTAGCCTTTGATGCATTTTTTTCTTTTGGTGGGGTTTGACAATGCACCAAAGGGAAAAGTGCATCACTTGCTTGCTTGTTCAACTTCGTCAACTTTTTAGTAGGTGTGTTTTGGGTACCCATTTGTTTTTTAGATGGATGCGAGGTATGACAAATCCCAAGAGGGAAAAACACATCACTAACTCACTTATTCCACTTCCTTTGTTTCCAAGCTAGTGCATTTCCCCCCTATCTATGTTCAACTTGTGTCGGGGTCCAACAAATCCCTAAAGGGAAAAATGCATACATGGAAAACTTGTGATATCATTGCATCCTCCTGATTAGTGTGTTTTTCCTCCTCATGTATTTTTAAACCTTTAGCGAGGTCTTATGGAGCCTCTATGAGAAAAACACATCACTTGTGATTTGAGTCTATGTTGAAACTCCATTTTCCATGTGCTTTTCCTCTTAATGTTGTTTTAACTCTATGTAATGTCCAACAAATATTAGAATCTCATAACACATCTCTACTATATTCCTTTGCCACTACAATTGTCTCATCAATGTGCTAGTCTTGGAAGGTAAAACACATAAATGTTTGCTTCAATTCGTTGTTACATCCCTTCATCAAGTGTGTTTTATCTAGTCATTGTGTTTTCAAATATTGTGGAGTGTCAGCTAGAGTCCAAACCAAAGTTATTAGAATCGATCGACCTAAACTGTAATTGATTAGTCTAGAGCTAATAAACCTACCTATCATTGAACTAGTCCTTGGACTAGACTAGGAGACTAGGTTGGTACTAAACAAGTCAAACCATTGATTCCAAGACTAGTCCCGATTTGAACTGGTCTGTGAATTTTGTGGGACCCATGCGACTACGATGGGTGGAAAAAGGGCACTAAAATCATAAATGTAAACCCTCCCAATCTCTAAACATAAATTACTTCCCTCACAACTCTCTCCTTCAACTTTTGTGAATATATGTGAGCATTTGCATTATTGAGTTGTGGTAAAGGATCTTGATTCAAAGTGAACTTGGAGTTATTTTTGGATATTGTTTATGGGTGAATTAAATTAATTTGGCATCTACTTCATTGGTCTACTTATCATCTACAGGATTGGAGGGGATTTGAGACCAGATTGGTGTGCCCATTTGAATGTATGTCTTCAAACCTTCATTATTTTTCTTATAAAAGTGCAGCTCTTAGTTTTATCAAATACGTGATATTAGTTTTTCATTTTTTATTTTATTTTCTATTTGATACATTACCATGTCCCCTAAGAAGAAAATTGTATGACAATATCTAGCACCCTTGTGCAAATCCTCTCATAAGATGCAAGAGATGTGTAACTTTAGAAGTATGTTCCACTGTCACCTTAGCAATTACTTCCCTCATTTTAGTGAAGGATGAAATCCAACATAAGAAAGGCTTCCCTAGTAACCTACAGGAATCCTATAGAAGGACAACATCAATTCTATGTCCTCCTATATTGGTCACTCAATCATACCACCACTAGGTTAAGGTTGTCAAATCAAGAACAAGGTGGTTTAATGAACTAGTTTCCAAATTTTCATGTATGAAGTATCTAGGACAATAAATGATATCTAGCAAGTCAAAAAAAGTCAAGGAGATGCCCCAAACACTACAAATCAAGAAGAAATATATAGATATTATAAAACTTTAAGAAAGACAATAAATTTCAGAAATATGCCAAGTTACAACAATATAAAAAATCATCCCTTAAAACAAGTTAGAATTTGATGAACTAGGGATGGATTAGTAAAAGTTAAACTAGGGTTTAATAACAATCACTTGCTCAAATTTAAAAATGGCATACAAAAGTTCTAGAATGCAAGACATCAAG
>ML832724.1:67306-83258 GCA_009831015.1 Picea engelmannii
TTGTGATATGATTTACAATGAGGTAGCGCTCCCTCTATACATATGAGGAAACCAAGTGCTCGATCTCTCTAAGAATCCCCTAAAGCATAAAAATCCATGATACAAGGTGGATAGGTCTTAAGCTGACCCCAAAAATTCCTCCAAAACAATGATATAATACTAAAACAAGAAAACATCCTCTAAAATTACCACACATGTGACTGTAGAAGGATGAAAGAGGGCAATGTCATCTCCTCAAGGGGTAAAAAACTCCAAAAGGCATGTCTCTCTCCCAAAAGGTGCAAAGAATCATCAAAGTTCATGCCTCCTGAAGAAATTCACATATCCTCATCCACAAGGTTCCAAATTTCCATCCAAATGTTAGGTCAACTCAAGAAAATGTCACATCAACCTCAAGCATGACATCATCCTCTACATGTGCAACATCCAAGCCTCCAAGAATGACATCATGGAAAAGGGCTCCATAACCTTTCCCAAGAGGTGTACCATCCTAATAAAAAAAAACATCATCCAACCAAAACTTAACATCCTCAAAGGGGTGCGATGTCCAAGGTGGGGGATTCTTTCCCTCTAAGTGACCACCAAGCCAATGGTACAATGTCCAAGCTCACATATGCAATGTCCCAAGTCCAGGAGGTTGTGGAGGCCATCAAAGAGCATGCTAAGTCACCACATGACCCAAAGCTCATTATCAAGGGTGAAGTGTACTCCATACAATGTGAGAGAATCATCATGAATGTCAATGGGTGTATCATCATCAAAAAAGGTATCAAAGAATCAAGTGAGACCAACCATCATGGATACAAGAGTCATTAAAATCATAAAAATTAAGTCACAATTTAATGAAAAATCCATGTAAGTAATTCACATTAGGTTTTTCTTCAAACTTCACACTATCTTCAAACAACTCTATTAAGTGTGTCAGTACCCAAGTAGAGTAGTAGTTCCCAAGAAACCCATCAAAGTGTAAGCATGAATGAGTGGTATGACATGGGTTTTACTTCATGGTCATGGTGTTATTAACATGCAAGGTCATGTGTGATGTTCATATCCATGAGTGCCTTTGTAGAGGGAGTGCTTGGTGCATTGAGTTACCCTTAGGCTTGGAACTGCTTATTTCCACCCCTATCTTTCCTTTTGAAATTCATTAATTGCTTTGCAATCCCATTTTAGGTTGATTCAGTTATTACATTGGGATTCAATTAAGTCTTTTCTTTAGATATTTGTTCAATTCATTAGTACTTGGGGTGATGACCTCATAGCAAGGGGGTAGAGCTCAAACTAACTTGGATTTTGATTTGTTATTCATATCTCTTTATTTCTTTTTCATTTTGAATTTATAACATGCTCTTTCCATTCTTTTTACCAGTTACATCAACCTCAGTCATTCAAGCCCCTTCTTCTCATAGGAGAATGAAGTATGGATCTTTTTGGGATACATGTAACGATTATTCCCAAAATATAGGACAATGAGAGGAGCATGGATGGAAAGTTTCAAGTATGAAAAGGTACAGGTATGTTACCCCTATCAAAGATTCCAAATAGTACCCATGTTCCCCAATAGTGACAACACTTGACTAGAGTACATATGATGGCCACCAAGGTGAAACAAGGAAAAAAACATAACTTCCAAGCATCATGACCCATTATTTGACTTCAACCTATGATCCTCACCTAAATTCCCAGTGCATTAAATGAAACAATTTGTATGAAACAATGACTAATGCACCTCATGTGTGTTGTACCACCATCATCGGATGAACCCACTGATCAAGTGTATGAGGTGAAAAAATGATGAGGGAGAGGCATCTAAGGGGATTGTTTCTGTGGAGAATGTTGGTGATCATCTACGGGACCACTGTCTACAATTTTGGAACATGAAAAATGATCTCCTCTAGTTACCCATAGGTGATATGGGGTAGCATATGGCTCTAACATGGGGACATATGCTCATCGTAGAGAACATGAGAACCTCAACATATATAGTACTCCAAGACCTCCAACCTACACCACTCTAAAATTTCCTACTACAATCTAACATAAAATCATCAATAAAAAAGGGTAGGGGGATATGATCCACCCTAGTATATGAAAGCTAAAAATAAAATGTAGAAAACAAATCTTTTCATTTTCATCAATATATAATTTTTTTTTATAACATATATGAGTTAAGATAACATGAATGCATAAAATCAATTAATAATTAACATAAATAAAAGAAAATATAATCAAAATGAAAGAACACAACATGACCTAACACTATACTACTATAAACCCAAGAATTCAGGTTCCTTCTGCATAGTAAGGTTTGATAAGGGATCCATTAACAAGTAATGGAAACTTCGTTCCCTCAGGTGTAATCAAATAAAAGGAATTAGTTTTGTACTTCTTCTCAATCTTGTATTGGCTAAGCCATAGACTATCATACATCATTTCTAAAGGGATTACTCCTCTGGGAAGAGAATCGTTTGGAAAATATTCAACTTCTAGGTTCATGGATTCAACTAATAAATTGATTTGACTATTAAAAAATTCTTGCATACTATGTAATAAACTAAGAGTTTGAGCATCATCAATAAAAACTTCCATTTTTCATTGACCACGAAGCATATCCTCATAGGTTTGTAAAGAGGTTGCAGATATAGCTAGAGCATTGGCGATAACGTTTTTATCTCTTGGGACAACTTCAATCGAAAAGGCATCAAAGTGTTTTATAGTATCTAGGATATAATTCGTATATCTTCTCAATCTTTCATTCTTATTAGAAAACTTTGTTTTTGTTTGAGCACCAATTAGGTCAGAATATCCTATGACTTTGAGGCACTTAATATTCCTATCTAGAGCCAAATCCAATCCTATAGTTAAAGATTCATATTCAACAATGTTGTTTGTACAATCAAACTCAAGTTTGTAATAAAATAATGTAGCAACATGCAAGGGACATATAAGGACAATCCCAACACTAGACCCTAAACTAGAGTGAGCACCATCAAATTCCAAATTCCAAACATCATTATTTCCCTTGTACTCCTCTTCTTGAGTTATATAATTTGCTAAGATACACAAGTTTCCAATTCCTTCATCCATATACATCAATTCAGTTATAGGATCTTGAGGATCCTCAACCTGGTATCTTACAATAGGTTATCTATAGAGGGTAAAGAAATCTCCATTAGGAGTTGGAATAGTAGCATAGGAAAAGTCCATTTGGAGACTACCACCTAGGGTTGCAGCCCATTTTTTAGACAATAACATTCCCCGAGCATCAAGAACATCTATGACCACAACATTTGTTAGGAGGGATATATCTGGGTAGGTAACGAGGCTAACCTTTAGATATTTAATGAGACCACAAACATGAATAGATCTTGATTCAATCACACACAAATTTCTATAATGTCTTATGATCTTTAGGCCAAGTTGATTCACAAATTTCAAAGCCATAACATTAGTAGAAGCTCCAGAATCAAGCATACAATTGTGAAGAAGGATAATGTTTATCATTAAGGTAATGAAGAAAGGTGCATTCCCTCCATTCTTCTTTTCATGGTTCATGATTTAAAGGATTACAGGAGGGTCCTCGGGCTCATCTTGAAGGTCAAATAACTCTTTCAATTTATCTTTCTGTGAAGGAATCTTATTGAGTTCAACGAGAGGAATATGAATATTGATCTTGGTAAAGTCAATATCCAAGTCAATATTTCCATTATCTTTGTGTAAATTTGGGGAAGGAGTAGGGTTAGCACTCATGTTGGATTGTTTAGGTTGAGAAACCCTCTTATAATATCGCAAGAAACCCTTATTTCTAAGATTATCCCTAGATTCTTCATCCATAACATTCAACATCTCTAATTTAGCTACTCTAGCAGCCTTAGCATTCTCAAGCTCTCATTGTTCCTTGATAATGGTGAGAATGGTTTGTGAAGGTATAGTGTATATGGGATCCACTTTTTTATCCAATTTCATGTGATCTAAATAATTATGGCTATTTCATTCTTTATCATAAGGAAAGGCACACATTCAGGCCTTTTCTAATGTATCAACCTTGTTCAAAATGTTCCCTTGAGTTTTCCTTATTTGGATTGTCATTTGATCGAGATTTTAATCTAACAGTGTTATGTTTCCATTACTTATTTCCTTAGGGTGGGTCTTGACCTTGGTAATAACCACATATATCTTGGACACTATCAAACTGGTTTCAATTTCAGATGCCCATTCTTGAGCTTCTACCAAGGTACTTGGGAATTTTTTCCTTAGAACAAGGTCGAATTGCCCCTCAAAGGTGTGAGTATATTGCAAGAGAATCACTCTAAACTTTGGTCTAAGGTCATCAGGAAATTCTTTTATCAAAGTATCAAATCTCATGTTAAATTCATCAACAAACTCTATTTCATTTCTCTTTATTTTACTAAATTGGGTCAAAAGATGGGAAATAAAGAAATTTTACTATATTTCTTGATTTCCCATCTTTTTATGAAGGGATTATGTAGGGCTTGCCAAGTTTTAACACCTTTATCACGAATATTATTGTACCAAAACCTAGCATCCACTGTCAATGATGAAGAAAAGACTCTCATGACCACATCCTCATGTTCATAATGGGCAGTATAAATTTGAAGAGCATTATAGAATGAAGATAGATGGTATTAAATGGAGACACCATCATTACTAGATAACTTAAGAAACCACCTATAAGAATTCCTATTCATATCATGAGGGTAACCTTGAATTCCAGTCATATCTAAAGGTTCAAAAATATTGGATACCCATGGTTGAAGAACCATTTGGGATATAAGAGGGTTATGAGAAGGTCTTATTTTGTATGTTCAAATAGGTCTTGGGTTTTGTGAAGTTTCCAGGTGAGAAATCTATGTAAGGCTTTGATGCAATCTCACCAAAGTTGACTTAAGCATAGACTTCATATCCAAGAATTCTTCCCAACAATGGTGCCAAATTGTTAACACAAGATCTAGCACCCTTGTGCAAAGCCTCTCACAAGATGCAAGACAAGTGTAACTTTGTAAGTATTTTCCAATGTCACCTTAGCAATTAATTCCATCGTTTTAGTGAAGGATGAAGTCCAACACAAGGGAGGCTTCCCTAGCAACCTCAAGGAATCCTAGAGAAAGACAACATCAAGTCTACAACCTTCTATATTGGTCACTCAATCATACCACCATTAGGTTAAGGTTGTCAAGTCAAGATTAAGGTGGTTTAATGAAGTTGTTTTCATATTTGTATGTATGAAGTATCTAGGACAATAAATGATATATAGAAAGTCAAAACAAGTCAAGGAGATGCCCCAAACACTACAAATCAAGAAGAAAGCTGCAAATATCATAAAACTTGAAGAAAGACAATAAACTTGAACAAAATGTCAAGTTACAACTATTGGAAATTATGTTGTCATTAATGCTGAAGGAAGTCATTGATATCACGGGAAGGGGGAGAATGAATGTGGCCAATGATAAGGGGAGATTGTGTCTCTACGAGCCGATAAGTTTCTACATATTTAATTTTCAATGATGTGACTGTTGTTGATGAGTGACTCCCTGTAAAAATGAAGACAGGTCTGGAAGCCAGAAAACTAACCCTGCAAATGGCAGGTCCAAGGATCGAACCAGAACCATTAACACGAACCCATGGGAAAATAGAGGAAACAGGGAACATACATGTGCATTGTTGAGTTTCTAAGAGATATTGCACACAATGATAAATAGATCTACAAGGGTCGCATTCAAACATGATGCAGATTTCTTAATGAAGTGTCTCCATATCAGGTTAAAACACAGGTTGAAGAATGAGAGATTAAGACTAAGAGTGCATAGGATGCATAGGAAACCTGAACAGGGTATCAGTGACTCAAATGAAGTAATTGACTTATCCCACATTCGTGAAGAAAAACAAATACAAAGGGTTTATAATGAAAACGTGAAATCACATAACTTGAAAGTGAATAAAAGAGTTATGGAACTGTTCACAAGCTACTAACTTTTTTCATGAGAATGATGGACTAGGAACATGTTAAATCTTGGTCGTTCATCTCCGGAGATAAACAATTAAGATCAATTATTTGGGTCTGATACTTGGTGGGATAGCTCAACCACATGTTCAATAAGATGAGTGCCACATCAAAGGGAATACACGTCAATGTTATAGTAAGCATTTTTGCAGATGCCGCGTATAGTTCCACATCTCAGAACATGTATTGATTCCACGCCATCCAGTGTACATGAAGAAAATTTCCACATGGAAGCCACCTCATCTTCAACATCAATACAAGATATTTCGAAGAAATGACTAAGTGTCAAGAATTGTTTGGATGAATGAGGTCGAAAATATAGAGTCATGCATATGTCATAGAGTTGTGGACCCACAACATGATTTCAAATAAATCGACTAAGTATCAAGAATAGATTGTGTTATCCCCATTTTGTGGATAACTAAGGAGATTGTGTCTTGAGGCCCTCAGGTTGCTGATATGGAGTGTCGAGAGACTACATGACCAGAAATACCCTTTTTCATATATGGAAACCCCTCTCACTACCATAGATGGTCACATATTTCCATATGGCATCCACCACATCAGTTGGATTCCAGAAGGCAGTGGGCCTTGCTCCATGAGGTACAAGTTAGTATTATGGTGAGAGTCATTTCAATATTTAAGACAAAGTATGTTGTATCTTAGATTGCTCTAGATTTCATGATATATGCTTGGACATTATGTCTTTTTCCTTGCTTCACCTTGGTGGTTGACATTGTGCCCTAGTAAGTGGTTTTCCTTGGGAATGATTTTTCTACTAGGAACTCCCTTAAAGATCCATCGTATTGTTCCCAACCATACTTACCACTTTCCATTATCATTCCCCTATGTTTCCTTATCTCTTGGGATTTTAGGGTGTATTGACCCAAGAAGGGGTTGTCCCTCATTCTATGGGAATAAGGGACTGAAGGCCCAGAGGGATTGATGTTGGGTAAAAGACAAAATACTTGTATAAACCTTCTAGATGCTTCACCCAAGGATCACCCAAGAAAGTAGTGAAACACTTATATTTGAGTAAAGGGGACCCACAATATAATAAAGAATGCTTAAAAGGTTAGTTGAAGGATAGGAGGTCTCATCACGAGTTGACCTATCACATCCATGAATATCTAGTGGTATGAAATTTCCATCATCTAGTCACCAATCCAGGGTAATGGCTCTCAGTTGCATGGCTGAGAGAAAGGGGGTCTCATCACGAGCCAACCTTCTCATTTCCACTAGGTGTTTGTGGGTGACATTGCTATCATCTGGTCACCACGCCAGGGAAATGACTTTAAACCTCTCCTAATGCTATATTGAAATAAAATATAAAGAAAGAAAGATAAAACACAATTGATGGGCTTGGAAAAAGTGCATTGTGGACGAAGGTACCACACACCCTCTACGAAGGCACCCATGAATGAGACATTGCAACCCCTTATATGTCATGAGCCCTATGCTCATTGATTCTTTACTCCAACCACTTAATCCACTTTACATGTCTTAAAGAGGGATCCCTTGGAGATTCTCCTTGACCTAAGGCAAGATCTACCCAATAGGACACCTCGTCAACCCTCCCATATTCAATCTTGACAAGTCACATAGTGTCTTTGAGCAATTAATTGCTTGATATAGTGATCTTTGATGCACATGCTTGATGGCTCATTTATTGATTGGATTCACTTATCATGATGTTATGACTTGAGATCCTTGGAGGGCGTGCTCATTTGTCTTTGCAGGACCTAGTTGGTGGATAGTTTTTGGAGAACAAGCCTAGCTTGGGATTCCATGGGGCTACAAGCCCACAGGTTGGATGCCAAAGGCCCACATGCCGAATGAGAAAGATAAAACTTGGAAGGCCTTGAAGATGACTTGGACGACATAGCCTAGCTCCCACTTACCAAATGTTTTGCCTAGGAGAGGCAAAATGTCACTCATAGAGGCATGACTTTACCTAAGGGGGTTAGGGCTTGGTGGTGAGGTGTCACTCATTTTGTTAAGTACCTGAGCATATCTACAAATATAATCACCACAAATATTGAATACACAATATATTCGGAGAGAAATATAGAAGAAAGAACTTTATTATGAGAAAACCCTTGAGGTAAGGCAACACCATACAATGGATCCTATTATGGAAAGGATCCTCTCATGTTCACTTGCCTCTTTGAAGGGGGGGAATCCTAATTAAATTAAGCTCCAAATACAATACTTCTCTTCATATCCCATAACATTGTTTGAACTCCTTTATACCGTGCTACTATCACCCAAGAACATTCTAGAGGAAGAATCTTCTAGAAGCAGAACCTTCTAAGAAGTCCTCTTGCATTTATTATATCTAACTACCATAGTGGGCCTTATTTAATAATATAGTGGACCTATTCCATCTTACATTGAATGGCCTCCACTACCTCTCTAGCTACCTAAGATTTCATCCCCCTTATGAAAGTGTTGTCCTCAACGCTTGTTATGAGGGTGTACAACCATATACCAGGGTCTCATGGATAAGTGTGGACCATAATACTGAAGAAGACTGGAGAACCAAGGTCCCATGTATAAATGTGAGCCACCATGCTGAAGTAGTCAAATTTCCACTATGAACCTAGCTACCATGTCCAAGTGCTCTTGTGAACTCCACGTTGAAGATATTGGAACTTGGGAACCAACTAAAAATGATGCTCTAAAGATTGACATTGGTCATGTGGATCGAAATATTTAGAACCGACAAAAAATGCATCCACTGTTATTGGAGAATAATAATACTGAAGAATAATATGCAGAGAATGATCTTGTTTTCTCTCCAATAATTTATCTACCTGAGGGGGAGTAGAGCCATCAAATAGAAGATGGAAGTGGTTGTCATCCCAGAAATGATAACTATCCATATACCAATCATCACAATCATCCTCCAAAGAATACCATGCATACACCTCTTGATGATATCCATCCATGATGTTCACCATAATATATCCCTCTTGTAGGCGAGCCAAGGACCTTTGAGTATTGTGATAACTATCTGTGGGTTCATGTAGACTATCCTTGATGCCTTGCAGATGGTCATGCATATTGGCTTTGAGGGCTTCAATATGTCGTAAAATTTCCCTAAGGTGAGAGTGAATATCCATTAGAAAGACCACATGTAATATACCAAAACAAAGCTCTAAAAATATTCTAACCAATGGCTCTGATTTGGTATAAATCTCAACACCCTGTGAGAAGTTATGAACTTTGCAATCATGTCACCATCATGAAGACCCTAGAAAATAACCGATTTTAAATCAATTATATATTCACTTCCGAAACTCCGATTCAAGTGATTATTTTTTTTAAATAAGCTATTTTTGAAAGAGGAACTCAAATCTATAATTTATTTTGTAAAATTCGGCCCCAACTGCTACATAAATCAGAAAAAGTGCGTGATCGTCCACGAAAAAACCCTGAAAATATCATATTTTAAAATGTCGATAACTTTACTTCTTGGACTCCGTTTTGGATGATGTTTCTTTTTTAATTGGGTTTTTTTCTGAGAGGAACTCATATATACAACCATTTTCTACAAACTTTGCACAGAAATATACAAAAATTGTCTGGAATGTTGGGGCCCTATTTTTCTTATCTGAAAAAATCTGCAAAAATAGAAAAAAACAATTACCCAAAATTCCTGCCAAGGAAAGTTCTTTGATACCAATTGTTAAGTACCTGAGTAGATATACAAATATAATCACCACAAATACTGAATACATAATAGATCCAGAGAACAATATAGAAGAAACCACACTTTTATTATAGAAAACCCTTGAGGTAGGGAAACATCATACAATGGATCCTATTATGGAAGGGATCCTCTCTTGTTCACTTGCCTCTTAGAGGGGGCAACCTCCTAATGAAATTCAGCTAGAAATATAAAACTTATCTTCATATTCCATTACATTGCTTGAACCCCTTTATATAGTGCTACCAACAACCTAAGATCATTCCAGAGGAGGAACCTTCTAGTAAGTCCTCTTACATTTTTTATATCTAACTACCATAGTGGGTCTTATTTAATAATATAGTGGATCTAGTCCACCTTACATTGAGTGGTCTTCGCTATTATCACTATGGGCCCTCCAGGCCCCCCACTACCTCTCTAGATACCTAACACATTGACACATGGACGTTTTGAGGAGAAGAGGGTCTTCACCATGATGAGATTGTCTAGATGTTTGACATGTAGCCTTTGGAGGCCTACCCATGCTTCTCCAACACCAACGAATTCTTCAAAGTGGAAAAAAGTACCCTAAAGGGGATACATCCATGTAAAATTGGGGTTTATTTGTGCAAAAGTGAAACTTTAAATGAATTATTTAATATTACTTTGTTAAAGGGGACAATATTAGGGTTTTTGACCCCTAGTCTTATGATTTACCCCTTAATTTGTGGACAAGTCACCTTGGTGACATTTGCCTCTTGTGAACTTGTTTATGGCTATATTGATGAATGGTTGATGGAGGAGTGAGGCGCTATCCTTGGATGAATGCTTTCTAGATTTTATGGTGGATTATCTTAGCATATTTCTTGATTTTGGTATGGTCTTTTACTCTTATGCTATCATTATTTTTCAATTCAAGGATTGTTGTGCTAGGAGCTAGGTGGGAAGTATAAGGTCATACACCCCCACCATAGTCTTCATCATTTTATGCTTATGTTATTGGTTAAACAAGGGTTTTCTAAGAGAAGTATAAGGGCATACACCCTCTTAGCTTAAACCCTAGCTAAAGAAACTTGTCTTGGGAAGTAAAAGGGTTTACACCCCCAAGGAGGTAGCTTCTCTAGCTCTTTATTTTATTTGACTCCATTAACCCAATAGTGAAGGCACTAGTCAAATATTTTTTGCATTGGAGATACAAAATCATTGCCTTGGGAAACGTGAAATTTTATCTTTTGAAAGATCTCTTGCTTGGAGTTGGTTTGCCTCATTGACAGGAGTCTTCCCCCACTAGGGCATCCCCTCTCTCCCACTACTTTACTTACTATGTTGTTCCTAAGATTATTCGTAAGGCTCAAAGAGTAATGTAAGGCATCAAGAATGTTTAAAGAGAATGTTTTAGAGAGTGATTTTCCTACCTTTAGTTATACAAGAAATGATCCTTAAATGAAATTAATAATAGGACAGGACATAGGCTATATTCCGTTGTCTGAGTCACAATTATAATACCAAATGGTGTGAAGAAGAGTTACAAAATTGTTAAAAAAAGCTAGGCATCAATTGCAGATGAGTCTCACGTTGTTTGCAGCAGAAGAAAAGTAGAGAATGCACCCTTGAACAAGATATAAAATGCAGTAATTCACGCATCTTACAGGTCTTGTCTTACTTACAGTAAAAACAGAGGAAAAACTTCTTACCTAATGAATTGTTGATATAATATGATTATAGTAGTTGTAATACTAAATTGCAATCAATCGCTTATCAAGGAATCACATAAAGAAATTCAGAGATATGGAAATACAGGAGAAACACATAACTCAAACTGAACGAAAATTAGAATCTGTGTCTGCACTTGTATTAATACTCAAAAAAGAGAGTTTCTCTATTACATATGACAAGAAGCAGCCTTGAACATATCATGAATCTGTGTACTTATACAAAATCTGTCACAACTCAAAACGGTTGGAATTCTTACAATATTTAATTAAAATAACTTATATCTTAAATAAAACAACAGTGTGTAAAATACGATGAGCTTTGTTGGCATTCTCCTTCGTCTCTTCACCTGCTGGTAGAAACGCTTATTTTCCTTATCCCTTTAGGTTGAATACAAATGTCATATAGACCACCTTAATAATTTGGCATATTGTCTTGACCGTTTTAATTTTGTTGCCATGTGTCCCTCCAACTATATTCAATAATGAAATGAATCACAGTTGAGGTCAAGGGAGAAGGACAATCGAATGGATAGCTCTGCATGGCTTGTCAAGGAATGCATAACGGACATAGGAAAAAGTAACTGTCTATGGGAAGAATGATAATGGGACAAGTGTATGATAATGAAATGGAAGTAAGGGGAGATTAGAATGCAGGTGAATGAGATAAGTGGTTGTTGGAAGGTAGAAGGTAGAGAGGGAAAAAGGAAAGGGTATTGTGCATGTTTTACTACTGGCTCCCATCTATTCTTTATTTTCTATGTTCAATAAATTGGTTGCATTTATCCAATAATTCCACCACAAATCTTGAGGGCTCGATTGTTTCATTTACCTCGAAAGTGAATAACTTCATTTCTACCTAAGGCATATTTTCTTGGATCCTTTTCACTTCTTGAGCTATGGCCTGGAACTGGGAGGTTGGATTCACTAGCCATTTATTGATTTTAAGAAGATAAATATGGCTTATTTTCTTATTGGTTTCCGGAGTTTCCTTTTTTCTCTTTCTGGAATTCTACTAGTTCATTTCTATATCAATTTGCCCCAGGGCTTCCGCGATATTACTTCCCTCAAAATCGATTAGCCTTTTTTCTAATGATGACAATGATTCCAATAAAGCCTCTTTTACCTCTATGGAAACTATTTTTCTTTCTACCATATTTGTCTCCCAAACCTTTAGAGCCATATCACCTCTTAATAGTTCAGAAGGGGAGAGCAAAGGAACATCAGGGACATTATATTTCTGTACCAATACGATGGCTTCTTGAAACTTAACTCGGGTTGAGCAGGCCTCTCTTTCCTTGACATAGATGTCCTTCATAGAAAGATCCACTACATGGTAGCACTTTTGGATAACATCTACCTTCATAAAAAGGTCTTGTTGGGCAGCTTCCAGCTTCTCATTTATTTCCAACGCTTGAGTTTGAAAGGCTGAAATATCTTTTGAGATACCTTCAGTCAATTCCAATATAGCTTGCAATTTTCCTATCAATTCATCACGTTGAGTGATCAGACCCTGGTTGATTTGTGAACTCTGATGGAGCTCATCAAGGTTGGCCCGAAGCTATTGAATTTGTTCTCGATCATTAGCTCTGATCTTCTTGAAGTATTGACACATTATGTTCTAGACAGCCTACTCAGGTGTATATCTTCTTTTGAAATTTCTCTAGAAACAGACACTTATGTTGTAGTTGTTCGGTCAAATTGTCCACGGACCATTGATTGGCAGTGGAAAAATCACCTAACGAACCTGCAAATTCTGGATCATCTCGATCATTCCCATCATACACCATTCTCTACCTTTTAGTTATCACTCCATATTTCTGGTGTGATTCACTTTTTACGATAGCCTTTCATTTTTTACTAAAGAAGAAATCCGAAGGAGGCAATTCTTCGAGTGATATGGGGGTAATATCACTTATAAAAACAATTTTGGAATTAGTATTTCCGAAGCTGGATTGTAGAGGGGTAAGAGATGTAATGGGAGTAGAAATATCCATGGATTGTTGTTGCTCTGTTGTATTCGAGGTACCAGCAGGAGTAGTTGGTGACGAAGGAGGCGCATTTTGTCCCTGATTTATGAAAGATTTGAGTTGAGTTATTGCCTGGGGGCTTATCTGGCCTGACAATGATGCTTATAATTCTTGTGTTAACCCTTTCAAGTTCTTTGGGGTTTCCTCAACTTTATGTTTACTGGAGTGAATTGATTTAGAACCTACAAGCATATTTTCCTGAGAAGAGGGAGTGGCTATTTGCTCTCCTTGTAGTATCTTTGGTATAATATTCCGCCTGTGTTTTTGAAAGTTGATAAAACCGACTTGTTGATCCCAAGGAAGGGTTTGAAATCGGCCTTGAACTTCTTCAAAATATCTAACCCCCTGAATATTTCATCATATAGGAAGTTTTCATGCATGTATCGCTTCATATTGAACTGGGCCAGGTGTTTTTCCACTATCTTACGTGGATCGTGTCTTTTGAACTTGATGTCAACCAATTTGACATCCTCCAGAGCCACAGCCTCCACTTTGGAGTGACCGAAATCCAGTAATGAAAACATGCCAACCTAGATAGGGAAAGTCAGCCATACCTTTTTATGTGTTGCCCTCAACTCCTTGTTGATGACTCTTGTCACTGTCTGGTAGGCCACTTCTCTGCATACCAGTCAGTTCGGTAAAAATCATGGGAGAGCATGGGGAGGAATCGAGCACCCAAAAACCCTGATGCAAGAGAAGTTCTCCTCAATAAACCAATCTTCTAGATTACCCAGGTTTCTAATAATCTTGTCTAAAATCCGGGGAGGTGGGTGACCATACAAGGCTATATGAACAGGAACCACAACATTGTGACATATTTCATAAAATAAATCCTTGTATTTCCCTTCCCATACTTGGACTGGTAGAAATGAATGGCCTCGGCATTGGTCGGGGTCCAACTCCAATTCATCAATGGAAAAGGTGTCATGAAATAGATGGCATCCATGATATAGGCCGACCTGTAAAAGGGGGCAGGATGTCCTTTTGACTTCATTGTTTTATATTCGTCAATTCACTTGGCCAAGTTATCGGACAACATTTTGTCCCAATTAAAAGTGAAACCCTCTGCCACTTCATGCATAATGGATACCCATTCCACCGAGAAATGTGTAGGGATATTCTTCTCGAACAATCAACATAGAATCATGGCTACATACACCATATGTGTGTCCAAAGGCATTGTGTCATATGTACCATGAGCGTCAGTTATGAATCTCTTCGGGTGCCCCCACCAAGACTTGATTATGTCATGACAATTTCTGGCATACTGGACGCATTCCTTTTGCTCAAACTCCAGAATAAATGCAGCATTGTATGTATATCTAGGATTAGGGGATAGCTTATACATTACTTTCATATGTTCTGGTCAGAAAGAGCCAACGACAACCTTCTAATGGTTGATGATGCTTCTAGTCTAGATGTCAACGTGCTCCAAGACCCAACTTATCATGTCATTATAAGGCATGATCCTTTGTCATGCATCTATCTTGTGCAGCTCCGACTGTGCTATGCGTCTGAGTTTAGATGTATAAATATCATCCTCTTCTTCAACGGAGTCCTCCGGGCAGTTGAAAATTTCTCATTCCATAATATCGAAACCCTGTGTCCAAGTTTTGAAGGTGTATGTGGCTCACGACGTCGTGTCTAAAAGAACGTTTGTATTTGGGTTTGAATCCTTACCCGTCGTATCATGATTTTTCATTATCTTCCGTGGTGCCATAATTTATAAGGATACATAGTGAAGTTACCTGTTGCAGAGAAAATTTGTGAGTCTTTCAAACAGATAAAACTTTCTAATTGCAGAAGGTGAAAATGAATTTTAAATCGAAGTTCTTTTATTCAAAACAGATTCATTGATTTTTAAATAGCTTTGTTATCCCCCACTTTCAAGGATAACTAGGAGTTCATGTCTCGAGGCCCACAGGTCCTAGACATGGAGTATCGAGAGCTGGATTGACTTTAGCATGGCCCTAGAGGGCCCACCTTTTCTTTCTTCCATCATATTCATCTTGTTAGCAGTAGCAACATCTATCACCATTGGCTTGGTCCTGTGTCAGAGATGGTTCTTGCTCCATGAGGTAATTGGTCCAGATATCATGGTATGTGTCACTTTGATCATCAAACCCTTTGAATATGTGCATCTGATTCCTTTTATTTCTAACAACTGCTTGGATATTACACTTTCCCATTTGACCATGTTTGGGGGGATTGACAGGATGCCCTAGCAAGCAAGTGTCTGTAGATTTTGGTTTTCCACTAGGGGATTTTCTGAGAAGCCATCGTTTGCTCCCATCATAGCTCCACCTTTTTCCATCTTGTTTCCCGCTCACTTATCCCATTCCACTTGTCTGGGAACTAGGTTGACCTATTTTTTAGGACTGCACTTTATCTCATGGGAAGAAGGGGCTAAAGGCCCAGAAGGTAAAATCAAGTTGGTAAAAGATAAAATCCTAGAAATAAAACCTCAAGATGCTTCGCCCAGGGATCCCCGAGAAAT
>ML832725.1:7670-19718 GCA_009831015.1 Picea engelmannii
TGTATATTTCGACCTCGTCCCTAGTTCATCAGTACACACCTGAGAATTTGGCCAGAAGTTGGATCGACGGTTGTCACTTCGGTGTTAATAGACCTATATATCCTAATGCCTTGCTTTTCTGTGCATGGATGATGAGCGAAGGATAGTTTTCCTAGTTCTCTACCCTTGTTGATTGATCCTTGTTGAGTGATTTTCTCACGCCTTGTTGCGATTGATTACCTATGCGATTGTTTATCGTTTCCCTCATCGAACCACTTATGATCCTCTATGTTTGATATTTGCGTTTTGATGCATTTCCTGGCAAAGTAACTCTGTGTTTTTAATACCCTTCCTCACAACATAAGTCTGCATTGATACATTTCCGGGTGATTTTTCTGTGTGTTTTTTTTCTTTTATAGCTAGTCTACGATTTTCCTCTACCAATTATTACTTTTTAATGGTGAATTTTACCCTTCGACTTTACCCTTGGTTTATACATTTATAGAATGCTATTTTACCCTTCTTTGGACAGAGTTTTTTTTTTTTTTATCTTAGGACTGAGTTGAATCTTCCTGGTAATGTTTTCCTTATCTGTTTTTTACTTTGATCTTTAGGTTAAACTCAGCGAACCCTTTTTGATGGTAAAACTCAGTTTTTTTTTATTGATGAAACCCAAAAAATGTGATGTTAAACTCAACGATTTTTCCCCTTTTCCTGACCACGATTTTGTGATAAAACACAATAAATTTGTGCATGGGTTTTGTGTTATTAATGTCCGAGCGTCCACAATGATAAACCACAACAATTTTTTTTTCCTCTACATTCTGAATTGTATTTTATACCTGCGTTTCATTAAACCACGATTTTATTGTCTCTTTGCAAATTTATGCTCCTTGATTTTATGGACACAAGCACCATTTCTACTCCATGAGTTTGGCATCATGCCCAGTTTTTTTTATCACCTTTCCCAACAACTTGCTTGGCGTTTTCACTGTGTAATGGAAGCGTTTTTGGTGTAATGGTTAAGAATTATTCCTTTGGGTTGCGATTTCACTATTTTCAGACTGAAAATTTAATATATATTAGACATGGATTTAATAGTACACCATGTGATATCCATTGTACATTTGGAATTGTACCTTGCAAGTCTACCATATCATTTGTTAACCCTGCGATATTAGATATATAGAACCATGTGATATTACCTACTTAAATCCGCATTATCATATCCATATCTCTATCGTATCATTATGAAACTCTTCCTTGCCATATACTAAAAGACAGTCGTTATTATAATAATGTTAAAAAATGATTTTATATTCAGTTTGACAACGATTTTGGGGTTTTTTCCCTGGGATATGATGTAACGATAATACCGCGACAACTATTCTCTAGATAGTGTGCTTTAGCGATTTTTCTTTTTCATTATAACATCTATTATATTCACTAGATGACTTTGATTTAGATTTTCCCATGGCTGTGATATATCAGTATTACCTTGATTTCTGACAGCACTTAATTAACATACTGACAATAAGTATTGGCAATAAACTTTTATGGTATGTCAGTGTTGACAGTAACCATAAATAAGTGACATCCTTTTCATATGTGTTTTGTATAGTAATAGTCAACAATAATATAGTATAAACTGAACAACATTTTTAGGGATTAATATTGAATGTCTTACACCCAGCATGCTTGTAGTGAATTGATTTCACTGAGACACATATTGCTAATTTAAAATACAACCGAAAGACAATGTGTTTATCTAATGAAATAAAGAATAGAAACTGAATGGTATTTGATAGACAATGGGTTATACTTTGATACTATTAATATTGTTAGACAACATGGGGTAAATTAAAATTGTTAATAGTGTTATAATTATAGTAGTATACAGTGATATTCTTAATATTGTTATATATTGATTAATTTAGACTTGCTAAATTAGATTTGTAATTCCTGTTAAATTAGATTTTTAATTGTTGACCAATTTGTAATTTAGACTTGCTAAATTAGATTTGTATTTAATGTTAAATTAGATTTGTAATTATTAACTAATTTTCAATTTAGACTTGCTAAATTAGATTTGTTTTTAAGGTTAAATAAGATTTGTAAATTATTGACTAGTTTATCATTTAGACTTGCTAAATTAGATTTGTAATTCATGTTAAATTAGATTTGTAATTATTGACCTATTTGTAATTTAGACTTGCTAAATCAGATTTGTATTTAATGTTAAATTACATTGTAATTATTCATTAATTTAGACTTGATTAATGGTTGGATTTGTTGGCAAAGTCATGTATTAGCTTGCACTTTTTCTTCGATTGAAATCATCTTGTGTCTTGTTGATTTGTTTCTTGGGGCATGGGTGTAGTCATCTTGTCAGTAACTCATCTCCTAGCGAGTTGGTTTCATCTAGAGTCCTTGGTTTAGATAGGTTATGTAGCGCCAGGGTTATTGTCGTGCATATCACTTGGGGACAGCATGATTCTTGATGAGGGGATCATGGCACACTCTATTGGATAGAGGCGAAGGATAATTGGGTCAGAGTCTATGCTTTCCATTGTGGGTGTTTTGATCATGTTAGTTGTTGTTGGTTCTTGGGTTGTAACGCCTTCATGCGTTGGGTTTGCATGCTATAAAAGTTCTAGTTACTAGTCATCAAGGCCATTGTGTCGGGATGGTGGATGTTGTCCTTTAGCTTGTATTTGTTGTCGTGTTTATGCTGGGCAGGTAGTCATTTCTCTATGTATGTCGATTTACGCATGTTTTTCCCAGTTTCTCTTGCACTATTGTGTGGAGTCTTAATTGTTTGTTTCCTGATATGCGTACTTGTGTTCGTCGCCAGGGCATATGGTTCACCATTTGTCATCGTTTCCTTCCTACCAAAAAAAAATGCACTTTATGCTTTGCTTGTTTTCATAATGATTGGGTTCGTTACATATGGTATCAAAGCAGGTTCAACCTCGGACTTGGGAACACTACGGATTTCGTTGATATGATATCTGATTATAATGTTGTGAATTAAGTTGACTTGTATTCATGATGGTAATCATGGTTAGAGGATGTCGAAGAGGCACACTACGGGGTGTGATGCCTCCGGTAGCATCCACACTTGAGGGGTCTAACCCCCAGGGAGACGAACAGGTTTTCGAGAAGGAGTAGATAGTGATGGTTGATGAGGTTGGGATGATGAGGTCCTTTCAGCGCATGTCTGAGGCACTGATCATCCGTTTGGATAGAGATGAGCCCAGGTCACTGACACCCCCTGAGGGTCCACTGCGTGCTCTGGTTGGTACTGTTATCATCCACCACGATCTCGAGAAGGTCAAATTTCCTGAGTTCTTTGGTGCCTCGGACGAAGCATCCTCCGAGGCATGGTTGGAAAATATGGCGATGTGCTTTTCACTTCGCGACTATACCTCCAACATGAAGTTTCGCATGGCGGTCTTTCAACTGAAGGGGAGTGCTCTTCTATGGTGGAATATTCTCCTGCCACAATTGAACATGATCGTTGAAGATGTGCCAAGGGAACTATTCGAGGAATGGTTTTGAGAGAGGTACCTCTCGGAGGAATTCATTGAGAATAATCTCAATGAGTTCAACGCCCTCAGACAGGGAATTCATATGGTGCTCGAGTATGAGGCCTGTTTTATGGAGTTTCTTCAGTATGCTTTGCATATTAATACTGAGAAACTTAAGGTCAACAGGTTCTTGTTTGGCCTTAATGTCAGCATACATGCAAAGGTTAGGATTTTGATTCCTCAGACCTTGCATGATGTTGTCCAGAAGGCCCTCATAGCAGAGGAGGATATTATTAGTGGGCTTTAGAGTAGGAATCCAGCGAGACCAATAGGGCAGGTGTCATCTGGTGCACAGCAGCATCAGACACCTGCCAAACATACGTCAAGATATTGTGGCTTCAAGGGAGGATCCACTTTCACTACACCTCGATGACCAACGCCTTAGCAGTAGAATCCTTATCGGGGAACAAAGTATCAGCAACAATGTTGACCATAGAAGTAACAGTTTAGGCATGTTCAGTAGAACAGACCAGGATTCCATGATGGTGGCTCGTCAACTTCTACTTCAGGTACCAGGAGTATTGGACCAAAGAAGGGGTGTTGGAATTGTGGGGAGACACACTACCAGTGCGAGTGCCCAGTCTAGAGTACTAGAGAATTTGGATCAATCAGAACCACTACTATGGGAGATTTGTGCAAGGCCCATAGGATTCATGCAGCGGTGAATAACCACCAGGAAGAGCACCAGTTTATTGTGCTCAATATGTTAGGTACCGTCCCTGACCAGACCCTTAGTATTTTGATAGATCCCAGTTCTACCGAGAGTTTCATTTATTGTGTAGCACTAAAGAGGATTAAGGTAAAGGCAGTCCAAGAAGATGAGTTTATCTTTGTAGAGATGGCTTTGGCGGCCAAACAGAAGGTTGGAGGAAAGGTTATGGGTTGCACCCTTAACCTTGGAGAGTTTGTCACCAGGGCCAACTTGTACATCACGACCTTAGGATCTTATAACATCGTGATTAGTATGGATTGGTTGGAATCACATGAGGCGATACTCAACTGTAAGATGAAACGGTTGAGCTTGGTCGATGAAGAAGGATAGAGATGTGTGATTGTAGGATGGAACAAGGGAGTTTCCCTGAGGTTCATCTCTTCCTTGAAGCTACAAAAGAGCATGCACAAGGGATGTAATATCTATACGATCCTTGCATTAAACGAGAAGGGAGTAGCGGAAGGTCTAGAAAACCTTCCTGTGGTGAGCAAGTTTGCAGACGTCTTCCCGGAGGAATTTCCTGGGATGTCGTCGGAGAGGGATTTTTAATTTACGATAGACCTAAAACTGGGGACTGAACCAATAGAGAGAAATCCTTATCGTATGTCAACCTTGAAGTTATAGGAGTTGAGAATACAACTGAAGGAGTTGTTGGACCTAGGACTTATATGTCTGAGTGTGTCACCATGGGGTGCACTTGTCATTTGCATACAAAATAAGGATGGGTCATGGAGACTCTGCATTGACTACCGTCAATTGACCAAGGCAATGATCAAGAATTAGTATTTGTTGCCAAGGATTGATGATCTGTTCGATCATATGAAGGGTACGACTGTATTTTCAAAGATCGATTTGTGATCAGGGTATCACCAATTACGGATCAAGGAGGATGACATCCCTAAGACCGCCTTTAAGATGAGGTTTGGAAATTACAAGTTTATTGTTTTACCGTTTGGACTAATAAATGCCCCATGGGTATTTATGAGTTTGATGAATGGGGTGTTCCACGAGTACTTGGAGAATTTCGTCCAAGTATTCATTAACGATATTTTGATTTACTC
This sequence comes from Picea engelmannii, assembly GCA_009831015.1. Lineage (NCBI taxonomy): Eukaryota > Viridiplantae > Streptophyta > Pinopsida > Pinales > Pinaceae > Picea > Picea engelmannii. The sequence goes on from ML832725.1 coordinate 13,013, forward strand.
TCGGATGATGGAGGAGCATGAAGAGAAATTGCGCTTAGTACTATAGTGTCTATGGGAGCACAAATTGTATGGGAATTTTCCAAATCCTCGTTTTATCAATCAAGGATTCAATACCTAGGGCATGTCATCTCCAATGAAGGTATCGTCATGGATCCAAAAAAGGTCGAGGCTATTATGGAATGGCCTGCACCGACGAATGTCCCATAAGTGTGTAGCTTCATGGGTTTAGCAGGATATTATCTCAATGGTTCATCGAGGGATTCTCAAAATAGAAAATCTGATCATGGAATTGCAGAAGAAGAACAAGAATTTTGTTTGGACAGAGAAATGTGTGAAATAATTTTGGAGGCTCAAGTAGTTGTTGACAACAACACCAATACTAAAGGTTCGTGACATGGACGTGGAATTATTGGTATGCATTGATGCATCCAAGGAAGACTTAGGCAAAGTCTTGATGCAAGATGGTCGGGTGATTGCTTACATCTCGAGGAAGTTTAGAAGGCATGAGGAGAACTATGCGACGCATGATTTGGAATTGTTAGCGATTATTTATGCCTTGAAGTTTTGGAGACACTACCTTGTTGGATGAAAATTGAACTAAAAATGGACCATTGTGGACTACAACACATATTTACGCAAAGCGACCTAAATGTGTGACAACAACGTTGGTCAGAATTGCTTAGCAGGTATGATTTTGAGATTACTTACATAAAAGGAACAGTGAACCAAATGGAAAATTCATTGAGTTAGATACTATGCATCTTTTCAATGTTGTCTCTTCAGATGAACCTACGTGAAAATATTCTAACTTTACAGTGCAACAATGACTAGTACAAAGAGGTCAAGGATTTTATCAGACAAAACACAATGATGGTACCAAGATTTGAAGGAATTACGTTTGACGAAGATGGGTTATTGAGGTTTAAGAATCATATTTATGTACCACCAAATGACGAGTTGAGGAGTTTGATCCTAAAGGAGGCTCACAAAGCAGTGAACATGGCTCACCTAGGAGTCACGAAGATGAGGGCGGACCTTAAACCCTTACTCTTCTGGAAAGGAATGAAGGCAGACATAGTCAACTATGTGGCCAGATGTCTAGAATGTCAGTAGGTAAAGGCTAAACATAGACACCTAGCAGGATTACTATAGCCACATACTATTCCGAAATCAAAATGGGAGGTCATTTTGATGGATTTCATTGTTGGATTTCCACTGACAACAAGGAGACACGACTTGATTTTTGTGGTAGTCGACACTCTGACGAAGAGTGCTCATTTTATTCTTGTGCGTACAATGTATCAGAGAACTGACATAGCTAGAGTTTTCATCAGTGAGATTGTGAGGCTACATGGCATGCCTAAGAGGATTATATCTGATCGAGGATCGGTGTTTACTGGACGATTTTGGACTAGTTTTCAAGAGGCCTTGGGAGCCCAACATAACTTTGGTACTGTGTAACAACTAGAGACTGATGAGAAGAACAAAAAAACAAGCCAAATCTTGGAAGACATGTTGCGCATGTACGTGATGGACCAACATAAGCATTGGGAATAATTCTTTCCACTCGTAGAATTCACATATAACAACACTTACCAAAGCACCATTAAAATGGCGCCTTTCAAGTTTCTTTATGGGTGACCGTGTCAGACACCTTTGAGTTTGGATTGGATTGAGGATAGGGTCCTAGTGGGACCATAAGAGATCTAGGAAATGGAATATCAAATGAAAACAATAATACAAATGATCAAGGAAGCGTAGGATTGATAGAAGAGTTATGTCGATGCGCACTGTGTCGACCGTAGTTACGAAGTTGGAGATCGAGTATTCTTGCAGGTAAAACAACATAAGATTTCGATCAAGTTTGGAAAGGGAGTTAAACTCTCTCATGTTTTCATGGTACCTTTCAAGATTGTGGAGAGGAAGGGGCCCATGGCCTATCGACTAGCCTTTCCCGATTCTTTGAGGCGTATGCACGATATTTTTCACGTATCTGTTTTGAGATATTATATTAGTGATCCTACACATGTTATTGACATGAGTTCCTTGTAGGTATCGGACGAGGGGGTGCTCATGGCTAAGACAATCCATATCCTTGATCCTCGAATTCCAGAGCTACGATGATGAATAGTAGATGAGGTCAAGGTCCAATGGGACAACTATAGTCCACACTCAACGACCTAGGAGGACGCATATGATATGTGCTAGTAGTTTCCATTTTTTTTTTATAGATAGACTTATGACACTGTGATACACATTATTTCGGCACTTATATACTGTGAAACTTCGAGTGAGATTTTAGACCAAGAGAGGGAGTATGTAACATCCCGGTCTTTCATGCACTGAGCGAACTTATTCTTTGAGGACACTTGCTTGCAAGTGATCCGGATTATTATACTATTGGGAGTTTGATTATGATTATGAGGTATTATGGATATGATGACATGTTATTTTGTTGTATTGATATAGACAGGTGATATTGACTCGGTTCTCCTGAGTGTGTAGGACTTTGGACCTCGAGGATGCAGAGGCATCAATGAAACTCCTTGGACTGTGGATCGAGTTAGGGAGTGCACTATTGGGTTTTTATTATTGTTGATATGACACATGCCCATTTTATTCATTGTTATGATGATTGATTTTATTTCTAACATGATTCATTGATTATGCAGGTTGACGATAGCTTGCCGACCAGACTCACATATGGAGTAAAGGGGTCACGCACGATAACTAGAGACATTGAGGGAGAGGTGTGGATAGCATCCCTGCCACAGCCTACTAGCACTCCCATTGTGGGTCAAATTGTAGGTTAATGATTACCTAGTTTGAGAATACCCACGATGTCGTGAGGGAAGACTGCGACAGTCGCTCACGATGATTTTAAAGGGCGTGTAATAAATAAGGGGCCTTATTCCTTAAATTCCCTTAGTCTCCCACAGGATCATCTAGAGGAGTATTGACTCCAGGGGTTTTTGATGTCTACCAAGTCATTCAAGAGGTAAGTGACACCCTTGGAGAACATAGTGCATCCTGAAGGGCACGTCATGCAAGGGAAACTGAATGAGGCAAGTGGCACCCTTGGAGCACCTAGTTCATCCTGAAGGGTACATCGTGTTGTTAACTAATAAGTGAATAAGCCTATATGAACTTAGAATGAATAATGTGATAAGAAAGATTTAAAAACAATTTCCCTAATAAATGTCGCCCAACCTCGGATATTAAAATCTAGGTGTAAGTGATACTTGTTGTAAAATAATAATAATAATAATAATAATCATTAAACATGTGACGAAAAGGGGGTAAGAAATATAATTAATTTATTAAAATCAAATTATATTGAGGGATTAAAATTTTAAAAGGGAATTGATTGTTTTTCTACATATGCTACTTAAAATTTATTAATTAAAAGGGAAGAGGGGAAAAAGGTAATTTTCTACACTTGCTAATTTGAGTTTTAGATAAAAAGGGAAAAGAGGGAAACTAAGGGGAAAAGGGGGAAACATAAAGAAAAAGGGAGACATAAGGAAAAAGAAGAATGACTAACTTAGTAAGGAATCTTAACTTTAAGAAATTTCTAAATTGAACTCAACTAGGAATTTAGTAAGGGTGTAAGTCATTAAAATGTGTAAGGGAATATGGGGACACCTAGGAACGATTCTAGGAATTCTTTTAAGTGGGCGAGGGAAATGGGAGTAAATAATTAATTAATGAAACTAATTTCTAGTGAAACTAAGGGGATGGGTGACATGTGTACGGGGGAGGATTTTTCTGAATTAATTTATCGAAAATTAAATTAAATGGGAATTTGTGCAAAGAAATCACTTAGAAGCTCTATATAAAGGATGGAGGAGGAGAATTATGGATATCTTCTTCATGCGTAATGTTACGCTGCAGAATTTTTGACTGGACTGACTTATATTTTGGGAGTTGGGATACCCAGCATGGGTACGAGTGGTAGCTTGACCTTTCAGGGTGATCTGGTTGCTAGTTGTTCTTGGGTTTAGAGAGCATGGCCCCTTTGTGGCTCGGGGGGCTAAGGGGGAAGAAGAGTACCCCTAGCATTGGCTGGGAGGTACCGGTGAAGTCACATCGTTTGGAAAGTGTGAGCTACATGGAGCGCGTGGAACAACGACTCAGAGCATGGTAGATTACTATTGATCTTGCGCTTTCATTTATGTACTTTTATTGTGTAAAGAAAAGTGTTTTACCTAGAATTTTTTTTATCAAAAACTTAAAATCATCATAGCTTTATGCTCATTGCATCAATTAGATCTCCTTGTCCACCGATCCTTGATTGTTGTGACTATTTTGTTTGTTTTATTGATTATTTGAAGATTTTGTGCTTTATATTTCGACCTCATCCCCAGTTCATCAGTCCACGCCTGAGAAGTTGGCCATGAGATGGATCGATAGTCATCACTTCGGTGTTAATATACCTATAGATCCTAATGCCCTACTTTTTTGTGCGTGGATGATGAGCGAAGGATAGTTTTCCCAGTTGTCTACCCCTGTTGATTGTGTTTCTATTGAGAGGGGGGTGAATCAATATCAAGTACAATTTAAAAACCTTTTCAACGTATACTTAAACCATTCAATTATATCCAATGAGAAATGAACAATAGTATAAGAGTTACACCAATACACCATGCAAAATATTTGATAAATAATAAATAGTTATTGTTCAAGGGAAGTAATGACCTCCAAAGGTAGCTACAACTTCCAAATAAAAAGGGAGGGATAAAAATCAAAGAGGAAGATACAATCCTCCAATATCAATAGATGTTTTACATCTCCATCCTTGCCCCTTCCTTCCACCCAATAATATATGAGAGATAATAAAACTTTACATTAAATCATCACCATCAACCAACCATCACATAGAGCCTGATAATGCTTCCTGAGACTTCTTCAACTTCTGTAATTATTCAATTCTTGGAATAATCTCATTCTATATATAATATTAATCAATGAATTCTCTGAAACTTCTCCAAGTTTCACTTCTTGAATCCTCCCCAAAAATAAGTTTTACAGAGAATGGTATACCTTGTTCAATTCTCAATTATTCAGGAGAGAGAACTTGTACAGAATGCCCTGCGCTCAATATTTAATTTCAGATTCTGAAACATGCACACAAGAAACTATAGTCCATACTATTTCCAATGAAATTGATCCCACTTCATTTGGATTCTCTATGAGACATTTATGACTGTTTTACCTGGAACACCTGTTTATTGACTAGCTTTAGGACTGGTCAAAAACCCTATCTTCCACAGAGTGTATCTCCATAGTTATAGTGAATAAAGAGCTGGAACTTTTACCAAAGGTACCTTTATATGTCTTATCAATACCATATCAATTTCACCATCTAAATCGTTCTAGAAAAAAAGTTATAGAGAAAATGGTAAGATGACCTATAAATAACATACCTTAGAACACATCACCAAAAGACTTCATCCTCCCTTGAAATCCGGCCTTCTTTACTTTTGATTTCCTCTGAAATTCGAATTGTGTGTCAAATGAATGCATAATGATATTTATTTATACCATTTATGTCACTTCCTTTTAACGTTAGGGCCAACCTGACACTTTCTTATTTTCTAATTCTTTTCTTTAATTATCTTCAGGGCCTACATGTACTTCCTTCTTCAATTCACTTTGTCATCTTCAAAAATTCATTTCTCCTCAACCATGAGGATCCACGTGATGTGACACTTACCACTGAAAACAAAATGATGTATACTATCCATCCATGGGTTTTGTTTCTGCATGTCCAAATACCTTCATCAATATTGCAGTCCAAAACCAATGACTAGGGTTGACATCAATGACAACAACCAATATTCCAACAATCTCCCCCTTGGTCATTGATGGAAAAACTCATGCTCCCCCTATCATCATGATCCCAATTTATCTCCCCCTTTGACATCAATATAAAAGGGTAGGGATGCTCCCACTGATTTTAATGGATAAAGGTAACTCTCTTCTTCGGGGCTGCTCCCCCTGAACATGTGGCACTCAATAATACTTCATCCTTATTTTTGGTCTTTGGTACTTTTTCTTCCTTGGAATCCTTTTGTGTGTCTTATGTTTTCTCTATCTTCTTCATGTCTAGGATGTATATTTTTTTTGGTCTTCTTGTTTCAGTTGCAAGCAATCTTCCTAAGTTATTTTCTTTGATTTTACATTTTCAGGAGTCAAATGTAAGAGTGTATCCTTGATCACACATTTTACTAACAGTGAGTAGATTATGCTTCAAATCTTCAACCAATAGGACATTCTTTTCTTTTACATTTTTTCTTCCAAGCTCTGCTACACCTTCTCCAAGTATTTTGGTAGATGAGTCATCTCCAAATGCAACATTGCCACCCTTTCTCTTCAAGCTAATGAATTTGTCTTGATCTCCGGTCATGTGTGAAGAACATCCACTGTCCATGTACCATTCATATTTTTATTTACATTCTTCGATGGTTAATGCTATTCGACAAAATTCATTGTTTGGAATCTCTTTCCTTCTCCATACTATGGTTGGCATAGGGACATAGTCATTCATATATCTGCAATCTCGTGCTTTGTGACCAAGATAATTACACTTGTAGCATACAATATTTTTCTCCATCAATGGAGAAAGTGAATTATAGCTTATGTTGACAAATCCACGATTATTTCCATATCTTATATTTACACCATTCATGTTTCTTGTGTATTT
>ML832725.1:19830-37663 GCA_009831015.1 Picea engelmannii
TTGTTCAAGTTTCTCACAATCTTCTTCTTTCTTCATCATTTGGACATTCCTTACTTCTCTTATTCTTCTTTCTTCTTCGAGTAGAGTTTTCAAGGAAATGTTTTCTTCTCTTAGTTTCTCAAAGTCTTCTAATTTTTTCTTCAAGCTTACAATTGTTTTTTCAAAACTACCCAATTCACTTATTAGTTTTCTATGTGTGTCTTTGAGCTTGCTATTTTCAATCTCAACATGCTTCAATTTATTAAGATTCTAATCTTCTTCTTGAATAATTTCTACTTCATGATTTTATTTTTCTTCATTGGATTTTTCTTCTTCAGTGTCATCTCTTTCAATCCTTGGATGAGGACATTCAAATTTAACATTTCCAACTCCTTCACAACTAAAGAAAAATCATTGACTTCTATTTTCTTCTTTGAAATATGAGATGTTGTAATTTTCTTCAACTTCTTCTTCTTCTACTGCTTCTTCCCTTGCATAAAGGTCTTGTAGCTTGTCCCAAAATTATTTTGATGATGCACATGATCCCACCTTGTATTTCACTGAATTTGTCAATCCATCCAGGATGGTATCTATTGCCAAATTGTTGTTCCTTTTTGCTTACTTCTTAGTTGCAGTCTTTGGTTTCTTCAAAGCATTCTATCTTGAAGCAACTGAGAACCATACATATTCCCCAAGAGATTTCAATTAAGTTTCCATTTTATTACTCCAGTATTCAAAATTGCTTCCATCAAATGGTGGAATCCCATTTGGAGTTTTGTCTTCCATTTCTTCTTAGGGTCTTCCTTCCAATGGTTAAACTATACTGAAGGTAACCAACTCTGATACCAATTATTGATACTGAGAGGAGGGTGAATCAGTATCAAGTATAATTTAAAAAACTTTTCAACTTATACTTAAACCATTCAATTATATCCAATGAGCAATGAACAATAGTATAAGAGTTACACCAATACACCATACACAATATATGAGAAATAATCAATATTTATTGTTCAAGGGAAGTAATGACTTCCAAAGGTAGATACAACTTCCAAATATAAAGGGAGGGATAAAACTCCAAGAGGAATATACAATCCTCCAATATCAAGAGAGGTTTGACCTCTCCATCCTTTCTGATTCCTTCCACCCAAGAATATATGAGAGATAATAAAACTTTACATTAAATCATCACCATCAACCAACCATCACATAGAGCCTGATAATGCTTCCCGAGACTTCTTCAACTTCTGTAATTCTTCAGTTCTTGGAATAATTTGATCCTATAGATAATATTAATGAATGTATTCTCTGAAACTTCTCCAAGTTTCACTTCTTGAATCCTCCCCAAAAAGAAGTAATAGAGAGAATGGTAGAACTTGTTCAATTCTGGATTATTCAGGAGAGAGAACTTGTACAGAATTCCCCGCACTCAATATTTAACATCAGATTATGAAACACCCACACACAAAACTGAATTCTGTACTCTTTCCAATGAAATTTGTCCCACTTCATTTGTATTCTCTATGAAGAAGTTATGACTGTTTTACCTAGAACACATGTTTATTAACTATCTTCGGGACTAGTCAAAAACCCTATCTTCCACAGAGTGTATCCCCATAATTATAGCGAATCAAGTGTTGAAACTATTACCATAGGTACCTTGATATGTCTTCTCAATACTATAGCAATTTCACCATCAGAATCATTCTAGAAAAAAAGTTATAGCAAAAATGGTAAGATGACCTGTAAATAACATACCTTAGAACACATCAACAAAAGACTTCATCCTCCCTTGAAATCCAACCTTCTTTACTTCTGATTTCCTCTAAAATTTGACTTGTGATTCAAATCAATGTATAATGATATTTATGTATACCATTTATGTCACTTCCTTTTAACATTAGGGCCGACCTGCCACTTTATTATTTTGTAATTCTTTTCTTTAATTATCTTCAGGGCCTACATGTACTTCCTTCTTCAATTCACTTTGTCATCTTCAAAAATTCATTTCTCCTCAACCATGAGGATACACATAACATTCCACCTACAAAAAGAAACAACATGATGTATACTATCCACCCATCGGTTTTGTTTCTACATGTACATTTTCCCTCATGTCCAAATACCTTCATCAATCTTGCGGTCCAAAACCAATGACTAGGGTTGACATCAATGACAACAACCAATATTCCAACAAATTGATCCTGGTTGAGTGATTGTATCTCACCTTGTTGCAATTTATTACCTCTGCGATTGTTTATCCTTTCCCTCAATGAACTACTTATGATGCTATACATTTGATCTCTGGGTTTTGATGCATTTCCTGGCGAAGTAACTTTGTGTTTTTAATACCCTTCCTCACAACTTAAGTCTGCGTTGATACATTTCCTGGTGATTTTACTGTGTGGTTTTTTTCTTTTAGATATGGTCTGCGATTTTCCTCTGCAAATTATTACTTTTTAATGGCGAATTTTACCTTGCAACTTTACCCTTGGTTTATGCATTTATAGACTATTATTTTACCCTTCTTTGGACAACGTTTTTTTTTTTTATCTTATTACTGAGTTGAATCTTCCTGGTAGTGTTTTCATTGCCTGTTTTTGACTACAATCTTGAGGTTAAACTCAGCGAACCATTTTTTATGGTAAAACTCAGTTTTTTTTATTGATGAAACCCATAAAACATGATGTTAAACTCAACGATTTTTCCCCTTTATCTGACCATGATTTTTTGATAAACCATAATACATTTGTGCGTGGGTGTTCTGTTATTAATGTCCGAGCATCCACAATGATAAACCCCAAAAATGATTTTTTTCTTTGCGTTCTAAATTGTATTTTATACCTGCGTTTCATTAAAACATGATTTTATTGTCTCTTTGCAAATTTCTGCTCCACTATTTTATGGACACAAGAACAATTTCTTCTCCATGATTTTGGCATCATGCCCATCTTTTTTATCACCTTACCCATCGACTTCCTTGGTGTTTTCACTCTGTAATGGTAGTGTTTTTGGTGTAATGGTTAAGAATTATTCCTTTGGGCTGCGATTTCACCGTTTTCAGACTGAAAATTTAATATATATTGGACAGGGATTTAATAGTACACCATGTGATGTCCATTGTACATTTTGAATTATACCTTGCAAGTCTCCCATATCATTTGTTAACCCTGTGATATTATCTATATAGCACCCTATGATATTACCTACTTAAATCTGTGTTATCATATCCATATCTTTGTCATATCATTATGAAACTCTGCCTTGACATATACTAAAAGACAATTGTTATTATAATAGTGTTAAACAACGATTTTATATTCAGTTTGACAGTGATTTTAGGGTTTTGTCCTTGGGCTATGATGTAACGGTAATATTGTGACACCTATTCTCTAGATAGTGTGCTTTAGCGATTTTTATTTTTCATCATAACAGCTATTATATTCACTATATGACATCGATTTAGATTTGCCCATGGCTGTGATATATCAGTTTTACCTTGATTTCTGACAGCACTTAATTAACATACCAACAATAACTATTGGCAGTAAATTTTGATGGTATGCTAGCATTGACAGTAACCATAAATAAGTGACATCCTTTTCATATGTGTTTTGTATAGTAACAGTCAGCAATAATATAGTATAGACTGAATGACATTTTTAGTGATTAATATTGAATGTCTTATACCCAGCATGCTTGTAGCGAATTGATTTCACCAAGATACATACTGCTAATTTAAAATACAACTAAAGGATAACATGTTTATCTAATGGAATAAATAACGAAAACCTAATGGTATTTGATAGACAATGGGTTATACTTTGATACTGTTAATATTGTTAGACAACATGGGGTAAATTAAAATTGTTAATAGTGTTATAATTATAGCATTATACATTGATATCATTAATATTGTTATATATTGATTAATTTAGACTTGCTAAATTAGATTTGTAATTGTTGACCAATTTGTAATTTGGAAGTTTGCTAAATTAGATTTGTATTTAATGCTAAATTAGATTTGTAATTATTGACTAATTTTCAATTTAGAATTGTTAAATTAGATTTGTATTTAATGTTAAATTATATTTGTAAATTATTGACTAGTTTATAATTTAGACTTGCTAAATTAGATTTGTAATTCATGTTAAATTAGATTTGTAATTATTGACCTGTTTGTAATTTAGACTTGCTACATTGGATTTGTATTTAATGTTAAATTAGATTGTAATTATTGACTAATTTAGACTTTATTAATGGTTAGGTTTGTTGGTGAAGTCGTGTATTAGCTTGCGCAGTTTTTTCGGATGACTTCATCTTGCGTCTTGTCGACCTGTTGTTTGGGGTGTGGGTGTAGTCCTCTTGTCAGTAACTCAACTCCTAACGAGTTGGTTTCATCTAGAGTCCTTGGTTTAGATAGGTTATGTAGCGCTAAGTTTATTGTCGCGCCTATCACCTGGGGATGGCATGATTCCTGATGAGGGGATCATGACGCACCCTATTGGATAGAGGCAAAGGATAATTGGGCTAGAGTCTTTGCTTTCCATTGTGGGTGTTGTTGCTTGTGGTAGTTGTTTTTGTTGCTTGGGTTGTAATGCCTTCATGCGTTGGGTTTGTGTGCCAGAGAGGTTCTAGTTACTGGTTGCTGAGGCCGTTATGTCGGGATAGTGGATTTTTTCCTTTATCTTGTAGTCATTGTCGTGTTTGTGTTGGACAGGTAAACGTTTATCTTTGTCTATTGATTTAAGCATGTTTTTATCATTTTCTCTTGTGCTAGTGTGTGGAGTCGTAGTTGTTTGTTTCCTAATCTATGTACGTGTGTTCGTCACCAAGTTGTGTTGTTCAACCATTTGTCATCATTTCCTTCCTGCCAAAAAAGAAAAAATTGCACTTTCTGCTTTGCTTGTTGTCGTAACGATCGTGTAACATCCCCATCCTGACACGATGAATTCGATGACCAAAACTAGGACATCAAAGGCGTGCAAACCAATGCATGATGGCATTACAATCCATCCACTAAAAACAACTTACAATGATCAACAACACCCACACATAAAGCACAGACCAACAAGACGCAAGAAGAAACACTCGATTTAAAAGAAGGCGTGACGATCGGAGGATTCTTGTATCACACAAGGAAACTAGTAATGAATCGACTAGATCAATCACCCCTTCCATCTCGACCTAAGGCGCAAGGCACCAAATTTCCAAATAACTAAAGGATATTAAAGGTTTTAGTTGATACATCTACTAAAATCTCGTCCATCAAGATTGCACAAGATAATCAACCAATACGCCTACCACCTTTATGTCTAACATCCCTATTAACCTACCAATTCACTTTTTCCCAACAAAAGATAATCCTAGCATGTTTAATACAAATCAAAAACCTGAAAATTTTGCATCTTTTAACATTAATAAAAAAATATTCTTATGACAATCAACTTCTAATCTTGATCAATTTAATTAAGCGGGTAAAAAACATAAGTCGTTGATGTGAAAAGGGTTGAAGTAAAAGTGCCCGAAAAAGAATATTTAAGTGAAGTTGTTCTTCTCCATAAAAAAATAAATCGTTGGCCAACACTTTAAGATATTGTTGTCAGTAAAATACTGCCAACTTAACTTTCATAACAGTCAACGCAAATGCGGTACAAAAAATGGTTGTGCTGCCTTATTAGTACATAACTACTCATAAATAACAAGTTGTCGATCTAGCTATCATACTGTCAAATACAATGTTGAAAATACAAAAATACTCAATATAACACTACTGTTAGCAAGCAATCGTACCAATCAACCTGTCATACCGTCAAGGCTGTCAATAAATAAAAAATGATGATTACTGGAATCATATTTAAATTGTCATAACATTAAAGATAATAGCTGATAGCCTGGGATACAATAAAGGAATGCGAAACATTGGAAAAAATAATTTCCTTGGTACACAACAGATGTGAAACAAATAAAACATCGGTGTCATACAATCACTAAAGATACAATAATTATTTAATGCTATTTATTGGTAGAAGAGCATTGTGTAATAAAAGAGGAAAACATTGTGTAATAAAAGAGGAAAGTCCTGCGTGAAAAAGGGATTCAAAATGTAGCTAACACAGGGCCAACACCGCCAATCACAGTAGGGAAATCGTGGTCAAAGTCAAGTAAAACGTAGCCGGTATAACTGGCGAATTCGGGGTCCGTTGGGTGGGTAAAACTCGGTCTAAACGATGTGCAAACTCGTGGTTCATTGGGCAAGTAGATCATTGTCTATGTCACAACCAATTCATGGTTAGAAGGCTTGGTAAACACAGACTAAGCAATGAACATCCACTGTTCACCGGAAGAAAAGAAACACTACCCTAACTGTGATAGTGAAAATACATGTTGCAGAGTAAAGTCATTCCAACGGTACATGGAACATCCAACCTAAGATCTGGGCACCTTGGATACAACTGATTTGGATGAGAATCGACCGAAATCGCAGATCAAAAATCGTAAACCCCATAACCTTGTTGTCTATATTATTTAGTAATTGAATATTAATAAAGAAATTTATAAATAGATCCTTACATTGGTTGCCTACACGGTATTTATGGAAGGGATGGTAACACAGTGTACATAATGAACATCACGATTGCCAAGCCAATAGATAAAGAAGGCCAACGGAATATCATACATCTTAGGTGAAATTTTCTACGCTTTTCGTACTCACTGGTGCAGAATATATAAGGAGTAAAACAACCAGGTACGAGGATACCCACCAATTCGCCAAGGGAAACGAGGACGTTGCAATTTACATACTGAGCATTTACGCAGGAATAGAAAAGCGGAAGAAAAATGTTGTGTATTCCATAACTAATTCATTGTCAACCACAATGCTATCGCTAACTTAGTTTGTTGTGTAAGATTAGCTATGTAATATTTCCCTATATTATAAGTATTATATTTCGCTGTAATTCAAAGTATAACAGTACAACCATTCACTATGTTGTCCATAAACAGTAAAAACGTAAACAATAGAAATTTATGGCGATAAATCATTCACTACGTTGTCCATTAAATATAAAAAGAGTAAAAGCATTGACTACGGTGTCCATTCACAGTCAATCCAATCAGTGCCAATCAATGCATTCCAGAATGTGGTAAGGGTTGGGTGAAACACAAACATTAACATGGTAACTTGTAGACAAATGCATATGAAAATTTCACGGAAAATTGCACCCAAAGACAAGTAAATAATGTAAATTCGCAGTCAATGGAACAGTAAAAATCGCAGTGTAAAATTTTCCATCAATGTAATGAATTGCAGAGGAAATTCACATGCCAGATCTAGTGGAAAAGCAATGTAATTTCTCCATCAAAATATATTAAATTGTAGAGGGAATTCGGGGTAGAATGCTTGTAGGTGGAAAGGATAAAAAATGCGTAGAGGTAATCAATCAGAAGAAGGCGCAAGACAACATTCAACCAGGAACAATCAACAGGGGCAGACGGCTGGGAAGAAGCATCCTTTGCTTATCATCCACGCACAGAAAAGCAGGGCGTTTGGATCTATAGGTTTATTAACACCGAAGTGATGATCGTCGATCCTGCTCCTAGCCAACTACTCAGGCGAGGATTGATTAGATAGGGACGAAGGAAAAAATACGAAGCACAAACTCCTCACAAATCAATAAAACCATAGGACAGTCACAACATGTAGGGAATCGAAAGCCAAGGGAATCAATCAACAGTGAGATTTAGGCTATGGGGGAAATTCAGTTATCAATTAAAATGTTAAGTCAGTCATTTTCCTTACCCAATTAAATATACAAAACTAAAAGCGTAAAGTATATTAATAATCTACCATGCATAAATAAAGGAAGCATATTGTAGCCCAAGTCGCCCGCTCAGAGTTGTTGTCCCGCGCGCTCCGTGCAACTCCCGCTTGTCAACCGATGAGACTTCACCGATACCTCCCAGCAAATTCTATGGGTACTCTTCTTCCCCCTTGGCCCTTCGAGCCGCAAAGGGGATACGCACACTAACCAGAGAATCAACTAGCTCTCAGCTTGCCTCGCAAGGCCGATCTACCACACCTCACCAAGGTGGGTATCCCAACTCCCACAAGATAAGTCAGTCAAGTCTAAAATTCTGAAGTGTAACATTATGCATGACAGAAGAGATCCATCATCCTTCTCCTCCCTCCACTATATAGAATTTTGAAGTCCTTTACTTTCCCAAGTTCCCATTTAATTTATTTTTCAACAATTTAATTCATAAAATCCTCCTCGTACATGTGTCACCCATCCCCTTCATTGCACCATAAATTAATTTCCTTAATAAATTCATTACACCTATTTCCCTCACCTACCTAAAATCATTCCTAGAATCGCTCCTAGGTGTCCCCATATCCCCTTACAAGTTTTAATGACTTTCCCCCTTACTAATTTACTAGTTGAGTTTAATTTAGAAAGTTCTTAAACGCTAGATACCTTACTAAGTTAGACTTTCTAATTTTTCCTTGTGTTTCCCCTTTCTTTTTCTGTTTCCCGCTTTTTCCTAGTTTCCTAATTCTTTTAAATTTACCTCTTTCCCTTTTCATTTAACAATCAAATTGGTAGGTGTAGAAAATTAACTTTTTCCCTTCTTTTTTTTTTTTAATTAATAAATTTTTAATTAACATATGAGACAAAACAATTATTCCCCCTTTTCCCCCTTTTTATATTTTATCCCCCAAAAGTTTTTTTTTTCATAAATTAATAAATTGCTTACCCCTTTCTCATCACATGGTTAATGATGATTATCATTATTATTTATTTATTTTTATTTTTATTTTTATCACAAGTATCTCTTATACCTAGACTTTAATTTCCTAGGTTGGGCGACATTTTATTAGGGAATTTGTTTTAAATCTTTCTCATCACAGTATTCGTTCTAAGGCCATATAGGTTTATTCATTTATAATTTAACAACACGACGTGCCCTTCAGGATGCACTAGGTGCTCCAAGGGTGCCACTTGCCCCATTCAGTTTCCTTATGCGACGTGCCCTTTAGGACGCACTACGTGCTCCAAGGGTGCCACTCACCTCTTGACTGACTTGGTGGACATCAAAAGCTATTGAAATCAATACTCTGCCAGGTGATCTTGTGGGAGACTAAGTGACTCTAAGGAATAAGGCCCCTGCCTTATTGCGTGCCCCTTAGAATCATCGTGAGTGACTGTCGCAGTCTGCCCTCATGGCATCAAGGGTCTTCTCGAACTAGGTAGTCCTTAACCTATAGTTCTAGCCATGGAAGGAGTGCTAGTAGACTGTGGAAGGGCTACTGTGCACACCTCTCCATCAACATATCTGGTAGTCGTGTGTGACCCCTCTACTCCACATGTGAGTCTGGTTGACAAGCTATCGTTAGCCTGCATCATCAATGAGTAATGTCAGAAATATATCCATAACCATATCATCTAATCAGATGCACACATGTCATATATACAACAATCAAACCACAATAGTCCACTCCCTGACTCGATCCAGAGTCCAAGGGGTTCCATCGATGCCTCTGCATCCTCAAGCTCCAAAATCCTGCACACTCAGGAAAATCGAATCAATAGCATCTGTCTATGTTAATGAAAAAAAATAACATGTCATCAACTCATAATGCCTCATAATCATAATCAAATTCCCAAAAGTATAATAATATCGATCACTTGCGAGCAAGTGTCCTCAAATAATAAGTTTTCTTAGTGCGCGCAAGAGCAGAATGTTACAAATTGGGGTTGTTACAGTCATGTACATGGTCAACCATAGTTAACCATAATCAACCATGGTCAACCATGGCCAATGATAATATTGATCAACCATAGTCAACCATACTATGTTCGACCATAGTCAACCACACTAAACTATGGTCATGCTCAAAGTGATCATCTATTTATCCATTAACATAGTTTTACATTAATTACGTGAATGGTTGTGTGTGAGTTTTTTTCTTTTTTTGTAAGTAGAGAAAATACAGTAAATAGTAAGCTATTAAAATATTGGTTAATAATCTATTAATGTATTAATAATTTAACTTAATATCGTAACACTTTAATGTATTTATGAAATAATATATTATTATTTTATTGAATTATTATGGATAAACTTATATATTCATTTGACTCGACGAAACTCATTTATACTTGAGTGAACACAATTATTAAGAAAAAAAATGTTTTAAGTTACTATGAAACTTGTGTATACTTAATATGTTTAAGTGAACAAAATTATTAAGCTAAAAAATGTTTTAGGTAAGTGGATGCTTAAGGAGCCTAAATAGAGAATTTAAAATTTGATACCATATCAAGAATATTTCAACCATATTGGACATTTATCACACATGGGGCTACCGCACAACTGGGAAAAGGAGTGACATTTAACCATTGTTAACAATGAGACTTTCAATCGTATGATAGATTCATTATTAATTTTGGCATTGATAAATTATTTTAGCTCATGTGTAAGGGTTGTAACTTTCAACATATCTAGAACAAAAATTCATTATTTACATCAAATATCAATCAAAGACATAATACATCTAAGAGGATCACTTTTAGCTATCTTACATGAAGAGTTGAAGCATGTGAAATATATCATGATAAATAAAATGAGTTTTATTTGAAGAAATTAATTAACAAACATTCATTTGAGACTTGACCATGCTTTCCCAAAAGATTCTAACATTTATTTTGGAAGGAGGTATCCAATGATTTGGGATGTTTGAGATTGTTAGGATAGTTCCTAAGTATTATGGATAAACCCATATATTCATTTGAAGGTCTTGAAAATGAATTATGGAACTCATTCACAACACTTGTGACCTTTGGTACCATGTTTCGACAATATGAACACAATAATGAACAAATAAATGAGAGAAGATGCTTTCATCCTTTGTTGATGAATTTTAGTGATGTAATGCGAACTATAGAAGACTAGAAGTTTCTTATATACTTCCTTGTATGCTTCCACAAAAGAGTCTTTGATAAGGAAATACATTTGTTGCAAACAAATGATGATGTTGAAAACTATAATAAGCCTCAAACAATTACTATTACACCTATTGAAATAGGTAATAAAAGACATCTTCCTTTGAAACTTGTTTGGGGATTAGCAATCCATAAGTCACAAGGACTCACATTGGAGAAAGCTACTATTAATATTTGGAAGCAAGAGAGATAAGGTATGGTGTTTACTCTAATATATAGAGTTAAATATTTGAATGGTTCACTTTAGAAATGCCTTTTCAAATAAACCATTGAAAGGATGGCATATGTGACTATGAGAAAAACAGAATAAATGATGTTGAGATTGATCAATATGTATAACTACTTGTAATTGATTGCATTCTTAACATTCAAATTTTAGAGTGTTACTTTATTTCTATTCAACTTATTCACCATGTAAATTTTCAAGTATACTTCTATGTTCTGAAAAACCTGAGTAAACTGATTAAATTTCAAATGATCATGTTTAATACATATACATATACATAATTTTGATCATCTAAAAATTGTGTCTCTATACTAAAAACTGAAGAAGGTAGATTGACATAGACCCTTCTCAATAATACTCTCTATACCTTAAACCAAGGAATGTATACTCTCTATACTTTCAACCAAATGAGGAAATTGAATAAATTTCAAATGATTAGATTAATCTTAGACATATACATATAAATCATCTACAAATTGATTATCTAGAAATATTTTATGTGGCCAAAAACTACTGAAGCCATCCTAAATCCATCTTAAAACCGAATCTATCAAGTGTTGAGAGGAATCAAATCTATGATTGCACCTCGAGATATTTTATCATGATGTAACATCCCACTCTTGCGCACATTGAGCGAACTTATTCTTTGAGGACAATTTCTCACATGTGATTCGGATTATTATACTATTAAACATTTGATTTGGATTATGAGGCGTTATGGGTTGATGACATGTTGTTTTGTTGCCTTGACATAGACAGGTGCTATTGACTCGGTTTTATTGAGTGTGCAGGATTTTGGACCTTGAGGATGCAGAGGCATCGATGGAACCCCTTCGACTTCAGATCGAGTCGGAGAGTGAACTATTGAGGTTTGATTGTTTTATATGTGCTATTAGTATATCTGAATTTTTGGGGTTTGATTGTTTCCTTGTAAAATAAGAATTGTTCCTTGTAAACTTTAAAGGATAAATCGTTGAAAATGTTAACTGTGAGATGACACTCTATAATGTTCTCTTACTTTAACAATGGTTGGATTAATTTTCATAGTCTTATAAACATTGAATGAATTTAGAAGGGTAGGCAAAAATGGTTATATACCTTACTGCACAACACATAATTAGACTCGTTAAGTTTTTTTCTACTCTATATAAATTATATTCTAAATTATTTCTTGTGTCGAGATTTAAAACTTAATGAAGGAGACTCAAAATACTTTTCTATGGGTCCTTGAAGTCTTCGGAATAGATCGAAGGACCTTCCTATTTCGTCATAAGATAAACCTGGGTGGAACGCCAAGATTAAAGGATTTTTCCTTTTAAAATGAAAAGTTTGTACACATAAATGTTATACAGAGGTGCCCTCTGTATAATATTTCGGGACAATAGAAAAATAAAATATATCACTTGCTAGGATATTTAGACACTTAGGAGCTAGTAAGATCTACTTGGTCTATTGTGTCGTTAAGTAAACATGTGTTTTCTAGTGTGTTTCTTTAGTATGCATTAGTATGCATTTGTAGTTAGGAAATCTGACAGTCACGATATGTTCCCGACATAGAGTGATCTAACAGTTCATACTCTCCTTGATCTTAATGGCCATTGATCCATGGCTTAACACCTGATTGGTCCATGATCTCTATTTAAAGAGCATGGAGTGTCATTTTCCAATGATCGATTGTGAGAAACTCTCTTGTAAAATATCTTTGTAATCTTTTTCTTTGCATTAATAAACTACTCCAAGTGGATGCGTTGGTTGGGGCCATGGATGTTTCCCTATAGGGGTTTTACCACGTGAAAAGATCGGTGTGTTGATCTTTGATCTGGGTATGTGAGTGGTTACTAAAGGTGTTCATCCTCTGTTGGAATATATGTGTTATCGAACATGGTATCAGAGCTTGTTTGAAGCGATGCACGTAGACCCCCGACCCTCGGGCTGAGATCCACTCAGGATTGTTCTAAATTCTCCTTGAGCCAAAGAATCTCCCTCAGATCCCTATTGGAACCTCTTGAATCTGATCCACAGGTGCTTCATAAAAACCCGCCCTGCATAACTTACACTAGGTGTGAGCCTTATGCCTCCATGCGACCACCCCCGGGACTTGGCGCAAGCGCTTCTCGTGACTCACGATCTCGCGAGTTAGTGAGTCGAAAACCCTCGACTCCAAGCCTCCGATACCCGAGATGCGATACGGGTATCGCTCCTTCCTCGCTAGCACCTCTACAAGCGACCGCCGACTAGGTTCTAACTCTAGCATCCCTCGCAACTCGCAACTTTGTGAGTTGGAGTGTTGAGCACTCGTGATCCTCCTTTACGAGTCCCCGATAAGCGATAGTCAACAATGGGTTGAATCTTCCCCAGGTGACACGTGTCCACCACCTGTCACCCGCTTCAACCTTTTTCGTGCGCTCTATGTTTGTGCCACTTGTCAACTACACGGCCCCACCTACCGGGTGTGCTACATGTTCATATGAGCCCTCGGCACTTGGCACTTTGTGACTTTTGCAATCAAAAAGAAGTTATTTCAAACCTCGAACCTTTGATACACAATACCTCGCAAAGGTTCTGATCCAAGGGTTCTCCCGTGGATTGGATCCAACGGTCTGGATCTCCTTCCTTTATCCTCACAACTCAGGACGAAACCAATAATTTGGTCTTCCTTCCAAACTAACGAACCTCGAGTTTGCGAAATGATCCAACGACGTGGGTTGAACCGAAATCAATGGCTCTTATCGACCACAATCAACGGTTCACGTTGATTCTTGATATTAGGGTGGTGAGTTCATCCAGCTCCTAACCACCTTACAGCTCCACTACATCCTACGGTCCTCGCGATTTCGCAAGCTCTCCAAGAAGAATTTTGACTGCCTGATTCACTACTCAATGACTTCTTCCCAATGAATGAGTGTTCTCCCTCTTGAACTTAATTTATATGCGATGGTTTCAATCTCTGTCTCCCTTTGAACACTTCAAAGGCGTTATCTCTCCTAAGCTTTCACTTGCAAACTCAAGACTTCCAAAAGGTTCCTGCTCGCACTCCTTTTGGCAAACTTTCAAATAACCTTTGGTTATTTGAGTCTTTGACCCTGTGCACTCTTTGCAACAATAGTCCCTTGACCTTCACTTTAGTTGATAAATTGTAAGGCTTCCACCAGCCTGCGCACACCTTGCATGTCTTTGTGCTTCACCTGCACTTCTGCTGGTATGAGAACAATGATATCTCTCCTGAGCTTTCAGAGATAAAACTCAGATCCTCATCAACGCACACCTTGTGGACGTTCACTGCACTCCTTGTAGGAAATTATCAGGAAGAGAAATAATTGAAATTCATTCTTCTTCTCTCTCAGACTTCATATATTCAATATGAAATCATACACACAATACAACATTGGAATAAATGCATAACAGAGAAACAAAACAACTGTAAACATACCATTTAACAAATGTAAGCAGTAAGCATCATAACACCATGAAAATTGAGTCAAAGCTTCATATATTAACTCAAGTGCTCCTGTACATGGGTTCTTCTCTACAACTCTCTGGTACAACTCTACAGCTTATGAATTTTGAATGATCATCCAGAATTTTTTTGATACAAGGGTGAGGGCGTCTATATCTGTTTTCCCTCCTACGCTTCTAAAAATGTCTAATCTAACATTCATATCTACCTACTTTACATTAATCAGACTTAAATGCCTATTACATCCGCCAAATGAGAGTAATTCCCCCAGATCTGTTCCTATCTCTAAGACATAAATGTAAGTACGCTCCTCCTAGCTATTACATTAATGCTTTAGTTTTCAAAATTCAAAATGTTTTCATAAAAACGTGCCTCTTTTTTCATCTGCACGTCCAGTTGCTCCTTTGGCTAGGCGCGTGCTTTGGCTTTGTATGATGCTCCTACATCATGAAGACCCGCTTTTGTTGTAGATCGATATCATGAAGCCGAGTTGCCTCATCTCCACTTTTTGTCATTTCCATAAATTTATGGGCTGGGAGGACTGTTCCATTGCGTCTGGAGCGCCCATTTCAGTTAGGACCACTTTTCGTTTCACTCAAAAGGGTTTTTGTTTTCCCAAGATATGGCCAATACAGTCAGATCCGAAGGTATAAAGCTTGAATGTGCATTTTTTAAAATTCTTGTAGAGTAGTATTTTCGTTTTATTTCAGTTTTTATTTATTTATTTCTGGGTTGCTACTCTTTTATATATGCATATGATCTTTTCCCCGTGGCCTGTGCGATCTCGACAAATCAGAAACAAATAGGAAAAGGTGCATCTTTTGGGTAAGCTAACCGAGATCTAACCCTTGTTCTCATTTGTCATGCATTTTTTTTCTTGTGTGAAAAGAGTTTTTTTTAGCATGCTCTCCAAGGTTGTCTTCCACAACAACAACAACAACAAAAACACCCCCAATGCTCCTTCTGAAAATTACAATATCTGTTGCTAGATCATTTGGTTAAAATTTGCCTTATTAAGTAAGAGGTCTTGAGTTCAAGTCTCTCTTTTGTTACCTTTTTTGGAAACATTCATGCTAAAATTGTAAAGTGTATTTCACTTCAAGTATAAAAGTGAATCACTATAAGTAGCTTTAATATTTTATTTTAGAGTTATTTGTTTTGCATGCAACTTTTTTGTTATAAAGTAACTTCATTGTAAAAGTGATTCCCACTTCTCTTTATAAAAGTGGGTCACTTCATAAAGCAACTTACACAATCAAGTGGTCATTTGGTCACCGATTGTGCCTTTTTTTTTAAAGGGCATAACTCTAACATCGGATGTCCTTTTTCAGTGCCGTTTTTTTTTAAATCACATAACTTTTCGAGCTCTTTCCATCCAAATATTTAGTTTTAGTTTTTAAATCCACATTATTTTCATATTTAATATGGCTTCTACAAGTACTGTCTTGCTTACCAGCAACAACTACTTCCGATGGAAATGTCATATGAAAGATTTATTAAGAGGTAAAGGCTTGTACCGAATTACCTTGGGAAATGAAAAATCACCCACTGATGCTGATAAGAAATCCAAGTGGGATAATAGGAATGACAAAGCACATTGACTAATCAGAATTTCCATCTCTCCTAATTTAAGGTACCACCTTCAAGATATTGATGACCCCAAAGAAGCTTGGGACACAATTGAATCTGTGTTTGGTAAACTCAATATTATTCAAGCACAAAAGTTAGAAAATCAAATATTGACCTTCAGTCCAAATCATTTTTCTTGCCTTGGAGACTATCTATCTAGGTTTAAAACACTCATAATTTTATGTGAAGAATGTAAGATAAAGATGGAGGAAAAGGGTTGCATCTATCTTATTCTTTCTAAGTTAGGTAGTGCATATTATGTGTTTGTATCTATCTTTTATGCCATGAGAGAGGCTCTAGGGGAAAAGGCTTATGAAAAACCCACTCTTGAGTCCTTTTGTGCTTATTTGATTCGAGAGGAAGATAAGATTGTACAATTTGGAGTGATCAAAATTGCAGGTCCCTCCAACAAAGCCTTAGTTGCCCAACAGAAAGATAAACCCAAGTATCCCAAGAAGCAACATCCTCGCTACAACAAAAAAAAACACAAGGGTCCCAAACCTGCTCAGATAACTTCAGCTCCTACTGGTGACAAAGGAGAAAAATATAAAAGTAAGAATACTAAAAAACATTGCAACTTTTGTGATAAAGATGGTCATGATGAGTCCAAATGTTTCAAGAAGATGGAAGCCTTGGAAGTAGAGATGAAGAAGCACAACATCAGTATTGATTCTACTTCTTCTTCTCATGGACATGCACTTTATGCTTCTGGTTTCTCCTTCAATTCAAATTCTACTACTACTTCTTCTTCTGATGAGTGGCTTATTGATTCAAGAGCATCTTATCATATGGGTAAGGATAAAGCCATATTTTTTGCTCTAAATGAATGTAACACCAAGAAAACATTTGTTGGTGATGATAGATCTCTTAGTGTTGTAGGATCTGGAACAGTTCAAGTAGATAATGGTCATTTCAATGATGTATTATGTGTTCCAAGTTTTTCTTGTAACCTTATATCAGTGTATCAAATCACTCATTCAGGTGAAGGTAAAACTGTCAAGTTTTCACCTCACCAAGTTGTAACCAACGATCTAAAAGATCCTAAGCATGTTCTTGCAACTAGAATTGTTGATGATATTACCAGGTTGTAAAAGTTTGAAAACTTTGGGTCATCATATTTTTCATCAGTTTTTGTTGCTCATAGAGAAGACTTGAGAAAACTTTGTCATGAGCAGTTTGGTCATCTAAACTATCGCTCATTGCAACAACTATGTAATCAACAGATGGTGACTGGTTTTCCTCTTGTTTCATGCAGAGATGGTTTTTGTGCCGGTTGTGTTCTCGGAAATAATCATCAGGATAGTTTTGATAAACGTGCCTCTTGGCACACCTCAGATCCTTTGCATCTTGTTCACAGGGATTTGTGTGGTTCTCTTTCTTCTCCTTATTTTTCTGGGTGCAAGTATTTCTTAACTTTCATTGATGACTTTTCCAAACGTACTTGGGTTTACTTCTTAAAACTCGAGAGTGAATTTTTTGACAATCTTTTGACCTACAAGACCCTTGTAGAAAAGCAATCCGGACATCAAATTCAAA
>ML832725.1:39895-60104 GCA_009831015.1 Picea engelmannii
GAGAAGATAAAACATTGAAGGAGGAATGAAGGACGGAGGACGGGGGTGGTTGGATGAGTAACTGCATGAGTCAGTGAAGGAGGAATAAGGGAAGGAGAGAGGTTTACGGGAAGGGGATTCGACGGAGGAGATATTTTTCTGAGGACTTTTGGACTTGCTATGAGCACAGAGTTTCTGACTGTGGATTTTGACCAGTGGAGGCACCGAGTTACTAGAGGTTTTGGGCACGGGGGCCAGGATATCCGTAGATTTCCTAGAGCTAGGTAGTTTTCCTAGTTGGCAGGGAGGACAGTAGTTTTGGGCAGTTATTTTCCTGTTTGTGGCAGGGTTGATCTAGTAGCAGGAAGCAGGAAGGCAGCAGCAAGGCACAGAGGCAACATAAATTAGCATCAAAACCAGGTACTTTGTTAAGTTATGTATTTATTTCTTTCTGCCATGAAATCGGTATTTATTGATAAATCTAAGTTACTGAAGTTGTTATTATGAAAATCCATATTATGCTAGGAAGTTATTGTTTCAGTTTACGAAATAAAATGTTTATGAAACTTAATAATGTTTAAAAATATTAGGTTGTTACATATGGTATCAGAGCATCTTAGCTCGAAATCTGGCCCTAAGGGCCAAAACCCCGAGTGTTAACTCCAGCCACGCTTAAACTAAAAACAAAACATGTTCAATTTGACCCGATATGACTGATACAGTATCCGAAAATATACTCAAGTAGTACCCCTAAGTTATCCAAGAAAATAATCTCATATATCGCAAGCAAAAACTTTAGGTAATACCCTATAACTGGATCATGTATGGTCACTACAGTTTTAGTCTGAACATTCAAAGGAATGCCTTTAAAATAGTGGCAGCAAACCGAATAGTTGGAAGGATCACTTCCCACAAAATGACTATCCTTAAAGCAGCCTGAATAAAGCTATTAAGCACGAAAACATAGATGATAACTTAATTTTATTTTGAGCAATACTTGTCAATGAATTTTGGGTAGAATAGACACTTGAAATTGATGAAAATGTTGGGGGAAACTTTTGTCTAAGGCTTGAAGTTGGTAAGAATTGATAACTACATGAATTATACTAAATAAAATGAAAAAGGACATTGCAGGACCTTGAAAAGGCCTACTTCATCTCGAACTTACCTGAATGAGGAACTGCCAATGCGTAGTCGGGCAAAGGAAATTTAGAAGACATGTACTGCATGGGAACAGCGTAAACTAGTTGCCTGTACTAACCTCAGTGAAATTATAATTAATGAAGAATCTTGGGAACTATAGACCCATACAAATCTTAACCTTACCAAGAAAGCAATGTTAACACTACGTAATGTTTTATGCAACTAATCGATTATCCCGAAGGAGAGCTGTATATTACGTGGGAGAACGGATCTGCACCGTCAGATCTCGGGAAAAATCCCGTCAGTCGTTAGATCTCGAAGAAGTTGCGTCGGGTTTAAGTCCTAAGTGTGCAGAGGAGGAGTCCCGGAAGAGTCATCGGGATTTTACCCATTGGAGATTTCAGGAGTGTGGAACTTGTGCATGTTGAAATCGTGATCCGCGATTTCCCGATAGAATCAGAGTCGTCCAAACAGCAGGGAAACGTGTTAGGAGATCCCGCAACGTCGGAGACCAGGGAATTGAAAGTCCCATGCACATAACAACGGGAATCACGATTTCCCGAAGGGTACAAGGACAGAACGGGGACCACCAGGGTTAGAGTGGTGGACAGGTGTTGCGTCACCCCGAATGATCGCAGATCGGGGCTCGGGAAAACACAAGTCCTGGAACTCATAGGTTTTAGATTCGCAAACTCGCGAACTCCGATACATCGAGGTAGGAAAGGTGTCAAAAGGGTCAACTCTCGCGGGGGTCAACACCAAGTACCATCGGGGATCGGGAGTCGGGGATCCGTGAGGACAGAGGATCACAACAGCGCAAGTGTCAATTTCCCGACGGGAAAATTCTCGATAAAAGCAAGGAACCCTGACGAGATCTGAGTCGTTCATTGCAAGGACGGGTGGAAATCATCTAGCGCCCTCGGTGAAAGCTCCATAGGAGGGCTTCATCGGGTATCGGGATATCGGGAGTCCCGGAAACATAGCAACAAGAGTTATGAAATCGCGAAACGCGATTTCCCGATAAGCCAAGGGACAATGGGGCCCACAGAAGGGTCAATGGTGGACAGGTGGCATCGGGTATCAGGATATCGCGAGTTTCATGGATGAGGTGTCCATGCACTATGAAATCGTGAACCCCGAAATCCGACGCAATTAACTTAACTCTTAACCCTTGATTAAAAGAATTAATTAATGACCATTTAATTAAGACCTAAAACATATCGCGAAATCGGAGATCGGGGTTTCGTGAATCAATGTACGCCGATTCTTGTTACGGGAAATCCCGAATCCTGATTTCATTAACCTTCAAACTCGCGAAAAGTTAAAATTTTAACCATTCGTTGACCCATGGTAAACGCAAAAAGGCATCGAAAATTTTAAATTGGTGAAATTCGTGCCCGAGGAGGACCGAAAACCCGATAGGGAACCATAAGGAAACGGTCAAATAGGTGCAGGTCACATGGACCTCGGTGTAGCCGAAAGGGATAACACGCAAGGAAGAGGCGTATCAGGATATCGGGAATCTCGTAGGCATGGGATTCATGCAAATCGATAGTGCGATATCTGAAATCTCGATAAGGGATAAGACTGTGGTCACAGGGCGAGGTCATGTGGATCATGAGAATAGCTTAAGGGGATAATGCGCTAGGAACATATCAGGGATCGAAAAATCGCGAGTCCTAAGGACTTGTGAGGTTCGACATTTGGAACCCCGAAACTCCGATGAAGGATAGGGCCGGGGTCATATGGAACGATGGTCATATGAGGGGGATGTCTAGCCTGGAGGGCTAGAACATAAAGTGCCATATCGGAAAATCGGTAATCGGGAGTCTGTGAGGACAGAGGTTCATGACAACGAAAGTCGCGAAACCCCGAATCCCGACAAGGAATAGGACTACGGTCACATAGGACAGGGTCACATGGACCAAAGCATAGCCTAGGGGAGGGCTAAAGCTAGAAGGGAGTGCATCGGCATATCGGAGATCAGGAGTCCGTAAGGACAAGAAACTCTTGGCATCGGCCATAAGGAAACCCCGAAATCCGAAATTTAAGTGGGGAATTTCACAGTTAGGAGCAAAGGGCCATGAGAAATATGGAAGGCAATGTATGCACAACTAACTACAAGCATATGCACAGAAAAAAAAAAATTATAAAGATAAACGAAATAAATTGAATGCAAAATACCCAAAATCCGTACAGGGCTGGAATTACAAGCAAATCATTTTGTTTCAAAAGAAGAAATCACCATTCATTACCATCGCATAAGCAAGGTTTATGCAATTTATTGATATGAATAACCACACGTTCTTCATGAAGGTACTGAAACTGTGCACAACATGCAGACTGAATCGTACCTCTTACTATAGCTGAGGGCGAGCTCCGCGAAATGTACAGACAAGGGATTGGTTCCCAACAATTCAAGGAGACTGGACTCCAGGTCCTGGATCTTATCAGGATCCATGGCAAGGGGGATTCTGAAAACCTCTGAGCAGAGTAGAGGAAGATCTGTGGTGGACAAAGACTGATGTGAGGAAAGTCCCAGCGGATGAGAAAGTGGGATAGAGGAAGAACACGTAGAGAGTTGAAAGGTTGACAAGTGTAGAAATTGGGGGTTAGATACGAGGGAGCTTATGAAATCCAGACGAGCACGTGGAACCCATGCATGCCCGAACCCTTGGGTATACGTTCAATTATTATATGTATATAATATAAAGTGTTAAAAATAATTTAAAGTAAATTAAATAATTTAGTATAAATAATTTATATATAAATAAGATTAAGTTAGTATAAAATTAAAGTAAAATTAATTTGGGTTAAATTAGTGTAATAATAATTTTAAAATTATTTTATTTGAGTGTAAGGTTAATCTACCTTAAAGTTCGATGTTAACCAAGCTTAGATGCTTCATCCTAACCCAAACCTAGCTAATTCCCCTGATGGAGTAATGTCTGTTTACAGATAAGTAAAGAAAACTTATGCCCAACCCTGTTTCTAAGTTTAAGTAGCACCCATTTGAAACGTCCTTGAACTCACCTGAACAACTTTGGGGGTGATCCAGGTTAAGTCATACAATATGGTCAGGACTCGAAGGGGTCAAGGCATGGGAGCAGTGACAGGCACCATCGACGCCACCCACACCATCAACACCACCAACACCATCAACCCCGCCGACACCACCACCACCACCACCACCATCGCCCGAACTAGCCTTCATACTACGCTCGTTGGAAGCCATTAACGAGACTTTAAAGGGGTGCCAACCAGCAGGAACTGAAGTGGAAATCCCACCATCTGGGACGGGTAATCCAGAAGCATCAAGGAACTCAAGGGGAGAATTTCCACCTGAAGACATCACGCGAGAATTGCAGAAGATCAAACTTCTGGAGTTTTCTGGAGGTCGCGCCAGTGAACGCACGGAAGCATGGTTGGAAGGCATGATAAGGTGTTTTAACTTAAGGGACTATGCGTCCAGCTCGAAGGCAAAGATCACAATTTTTCAGTTAAGAGATAGCGCCTTGAACTGGTGGGGAAACTTGGAAAGACAGCTACACCTTACCCCAGACACAGTATCTTGGGAACTTTTCGAGGAGAGGTTCCGAAGGAAATATCTACCAGCATACTATGAGGAGCAACAAGTAGGGGCATTTCATGCCTTAGTACAAGGAAACAAAACTGTAGAATAATATGAGATCAGGTTTATGGAACTGGTCAAATACGTTTCATATATGTACAATGACCAGCGACAGGTAGAGCGCTTCGTTTATGGATTGAACCTGAAGATAAGAGCTATGGTGCGGATGTGGAAGCCGTCTTCAATAGCAGAGGCATTAGAAAATGCGCTTTATGCAGAAGAACACATGAACTTAACAGGAGGTACAATATCGGCATTTCCGCATCGCCCTGGATTCGTAGGAAAGACCCCGAGGAAATTTCCTAGGGGAGGGGGCTCAAGGCCACCACCTTATGGTAACATATTTGTGCCAAGGACAATAGCTGCAGGTATTTCAATGGTAGCTAGTGAAGCATCTCATTCATCGCCAACAGTGCAGACAGGTCCACGACCATCTCAGGGAACAACTAGTAGGGGCAGGGGTTCCAGGGGAAGGAACTCATTTCAAAGACAGACACATAACAATGCACAGGTTCGATCTGGTGTTACCTGTTGGGGGTACAGGGGACCCCATTACCAGCGTGAGTGCTCGGAGTTACAATCAGGGTTCGTGCATAGAGAAAGAAAGGCACCAATGGGGAGAGCAAGTAGCAACCATCAGATTTACGCAGCGGTTAACAACCGCTAAGCCGAACATCAATCCACAGTAGTAGAATCCTCAGGTACGCTAAATCATGTCAATGTTAATATTTTGTTTGATTCTGGTGCAACAAATAGTTTCATTTCACCATCTTCATTAGAAAGGAGTGGGTTGGCAGCCTACGAGCACGATGACTTTAAACAAGTCGAGATGGCTTCGGGGGAAAAACAAGCTGTAGGACCTAGTGTCGATAATTGTATAGTAAACCTAGGAGTTTGCACCACCAAGTTGAAGGTATACGTCACTTCTCTTGGGGAGTATGACCTAATCATTGGAATGGATTGGTTAGCAGCTCATCGAGCTTTGGTAGATTGTTTCGCAAAGAGGGTGCTTTGTATTGATGATGAAGGAAGACTAATAGAGATCCAAGGTGTACAGAGAAAACTGTCATTACGCTTTATATCAACTATGAAGGTCAAGCGATGCTTGAGACAAGGGTGTCAACTTTATGTAGTAGAGGCAGTGAAAGAAAGGAAGGGACCCTCATTAGATCAGTATTCGGTATTGTTAGAATTTCAAGATGTTTTCCCGAACGAGTTACCAGGGTTACCTCGTGAAAGGGATCTTGATTTTACTATTGAGCTAAAACCTGGTGCAGAACCAATATCCAAGACTCTGTATAGGATGACGACGTCGGAACTTTGTGAATTGCAAGTGCAGTTGAAGGATTTACTAGACTTAGGGTTAGTAAGGCCCAGTGTCTCACCTTGGGGCGCACCGGTCATTTTTGTAAAGAAGAAGGATGGATCCTTACGACTGTGTATAGACTACAGGGACTTGAACCATGCTACAGTGAAAAATAGGTACCCAATGCCACGAATAGATGATCTCTTCGATCAGATGAAAGGAGCAGCGGTATTCTCAAAGATCGATTTGCGATCTGGATATCATCAGTTAAGGATTAAGGAAGGTGATATCCCAAAAACTGCCTTTCAGACTCGATTCAGACATTACGAGTTTGTTGTGGTACCTTTCGGATTGACTAATGCACTAGAAGTATTCATGAGCCTCATGAACGGTGTATTCCGGAAGTACTTAGATCGATTTGTACAAGTTTTTCTAGATGACATTCTCATCTATTCCAGGAATGAAAGAGAACACGAGGAACACTTGCAAATAGTGTTGTCTTGCCTTAGGGAGAACAAATTGTATGGGAAGTTGTCGAAGTGTTCCTTCTTCCAGACAAAGATCCACTATTTAGGTCATATCATTTCCGGCGAAGGAATCTCGGTGGACCCAGAAAAGGTAAAGGCCATTATGGAATGGCCAGTGCCGAAAAATGCACATGAGGTGAGAAGCTTCATGGGGCTAGCAGGTTATTACCGGAGATTTGTGGAAGGATTCTCAAAAATAGCGAAACCCATCACCACTTTTCAATGCAAGGGGGTCAGGTATCAGTGGACAGAAGAATGTGATATCGCATTCACTGAGCTTAAGAGGTTACTAACTAGTGCGCCAATTCTACGAGTGCCAAATATGGAAAAGGACTTCATGGTCTGCATGGATGCATCGAAACAAGGATTGGGGGCTGTGCTAATGCAGGATGGAGGAGTGATAGCTTATGCATCAAGAAAGTTGAAGAAGCAGGAAGAGTTATAAGAGACTCATGATTTAGAGTATGCAGCTGTAATGCTAGCTCTGAAGCTTTGGAGGCACTATCTTGTGGGGCGAAATTTTGGTCTCAAAACGGATCATCAAAGATTAAAACATCTCTTCACTCAAAGAGATCTGAATGCCAGGAAAAGGCGATGGAGTGAGTTTATGAGTGAGTATGATTTTGGTATTTCATATCTAAAGGGAAAGGAAAATGTGGTCGCAGATGCCTTGAGTAGGAGACCACGTATCTTCTCCTTGGTGACCTTAAAGGTCAGTCTGAGGGAACATGTGTTGACACAACTACTAGGAGACAGTTGGTATTTAAAGGTTACTTCAAACCTCCAGAGCGGGAGGCAATTAGACCCAAAGTATGAAGGATATAATCTGAAAACAGACGGATTGTTAAGATATCGAGGAAGGATGTATATCCCGGAGAATGGGGATATTCGAAGCATCATACTGAAGGAAGCCCATAGATCACTTTATTGTGCGCATCCGGGTGTGAATAAGATGTACGCAGAAATGAAGAAACTCTTCTTTTGGGTAGGCATGAAGCACGATGTAGTCCATTTCGTCGCCAGATGCCTAGAGTGTCAACAAGTGAAGGCCGATCACCATCACCCGGTAGGCCTCCTATAACCACATGATATTCCTATGTCCAAATGGGAAGTCATTTCTACGGATTTTGTTGTAGGGTTGCCACTCACATTTCAGAGACACAATTCCATTCTTTTGATAGTGGATAAGCTAACCAAGAGTTCTCATTTCATTCCGGTTAGAGACACTTATGATGTTACTGATGTGGCACGAGTGTTCATAAGCGAGGTTATTCGTTTGCACGGGATACCAAAGAAGATTATTTTAGATAGGGACTCCAGATTCACATCTAGGTTTTGGACAAGTTTACAGTCAGCTTTGGGGACTCAGTTGAACTTAAGCACAACTTATCATCCTGAAACAGATGGGAAAACTGAGAGAGTAAATCAAGTTATGGAAGATATGCTTAGGATGTATGTAATGGATAATCAAACCCAGTGGGAGAAGTACCTACCTTTGGTAGAGTTTACCTACAATAACAGTTATCATTGTTCCATCGGAATGCCACCATACGAAGCTTTGTATGGAAGGCCATGTAGAACACCATTGAGTTGGGATAGATTAGAAGACCGAGTAACAGTTGGGCCAGAATTGATTAAGGAAATGGAGGAATAGGTGATTTAGATCAGGCAGAGACTAAACGAAGCACAGGATAGACAGAAAAGTTATGCGGATGCACATAGGACCGACCAAAATTATGAAGTGGGGGACCAAGTTTTCATTCGTATCAGGCCTAATACGAGTACCATACGGTTCGGGAAGGGGACAAAGTTGTCACCTCGGTTTATAGGGCCATTTAGGGTCCAAGAGAAAATTGGACCCATTGCCTATCGTCTCGTACTGCCACCCCACTTGCATAAAACTCATAATGTATTTCATGTATCTGTTTTACGTCATTATGTTGTTGATGAATCACATAAACTAAATTGGAAAGAATTGTAGGTATCAGACGTGGGAACCCTCACGGTAGAACCGTTACGCATATTGGACCGTAGAGTCTGACAGCTTAGAAACCGTCTGGTAGACAAAGTTAAGGTCCAGTGGGATAAGTATAGTCCAGGATCTGCTACTTGGGAGGACGCCGAGACACTACGACGAGACTATCCCTCACTATTTTGACCACCTCGAGAATATGTTTCTCGAGGGTGGGGTGTAGGTAACACCACCTTTTGACTTAGACGGCTAGGATTTCCTGAGGCCTATACACTTTATTTCCTAGTCACAGTGAAACTATTAATTGATACACTTAAACTTTAAACTTATGAACTTTTGTGAATGATTAAATGTTATCAATGATGAGGCATGTAATACGATCTGTTATGAAAATGTGAATTTTACGAATGTTTAAATGTTATTGATGACGATGTATATGATGCGACATATTGGGAGAAAGTGAAATTGTTGAATATTTAAATACTATTAGAATGATGTTGGATGTGATGAAATCTATTTTGAGTAAATGATAATCTCGTGAATGAGTGATGAGTTTGAATTATGGGATATTATGAAATCTAATTATACGTGGAAAACTTTGATTTTGATGTATCGATACAGGGATACCAAATTGAAATGATGATAGTATGCAATTATATGATGATAATGAATAGAAATGTATGAGTTGTGTTGCAGACTAACCTGTAGGTTATGGGCTATGAAATAGCCAAGTGATAATGATGATAAAAGTGGATATCAGGACCACTAACCGAGAAGCATTATGGTATGAATAATGTATGTGAAATTTATATGGATTTGGATACATCGCTATGATATGTGGACTAGTGCATGATTTTGGTACTAACACTGCCCAAAACCGAATAAACGATGACAAAACATCTAGCAACACGATGCCCCTGTATGTTCCACTGTAGGGTGTTGACCCTAGTTCTATTAGGAGGGGTGGAGGCATTTCCCACCATGTATCCTCCATTGTAGGGTGTTGACCCTAGATATGATTAGGAGGGGTGGAGGCATTTCCCACCGTGTATCCTCCGAAACCTAAAGTCATGGGAGAACGGTGCTAGTTCACGCTCCCCAAGACGTGTGATGATGATTGTCAGTTGCCTGCTAGGGAAGCTTGGTCGAGATAACGACACTTCCACTTACGGGTTCTATTTGGAGTTAGGTGAGTATAGCTGACGCTCCAAGATAGTCTAGCAGAGCATGGATAGGAATGGAGTTGGAAGTAGGTTAGGGAGGAAGGATGAGTAGTAATAGTTGAGACAATATGGAGATCTATCATGTGGTGGAATTTGGTGAAGAGAAATGTGTATATATGAATATTCATTATGATGTAACTAAACCACAGTTGTTTAAAATAAATTATTGAACCAGACAATTGTAATTAAACGATTTCTCACATAATTAATTGATTGTTGTCTTTTATAAAAGACTAGTCTTGTTGTCTGGATTGAATGCATACCTAAATTATTAAAGGATGACAGCTTGATTGTTAGTATGTGCATGAGATTTGCATGTACTAGCTACACATGCATTTCTTGTACATATACACTAGTATGTATGAGCTTTCTTGACTTACTGATAACGTCAGTTACTTGTTGTGAATGTGCGAACCACGCTCTTTTCCTTTGTACCATCAGATACTTTAACTTCGGGACAAAGTTTCTTGAAGGGTGGGTGTATGTAACGCCCCTAATTTGATGAATGCTTAAAGATTACAAAGTAAAATTAATTAAAGAAAATAATTATGGTTAACTAAGTAATACTTTAACTAAAGATCACATTTAATGACCTAAGAAATAAATCTTAAGAAATCAATGAGAAATGTTATAAAATGGTTGCATATGCAGAGAGGGAGAGGGATGAATCCCAAGAAGATAAAACAATGAACGAGGAACGAAGGACGGAGGACGGGGGTGGTTGAATGAGTAACTGCATGAGTTGGTGAAGGAGGAATAAGGGAAGGAGGGAGGTTTACGGGAAGGGGATTCGACGGAGGAGAGATTTTTCTGAGGAATTTTGGACTTGCTGTGAGCACAGAGTTTCTGACTGTGGCTTTTGATCAGTGGAGGCACCGAGTTGTTGGAGGTTTTGGGCACGGGGGCCAGGATATCCGTAGATATCCTGGAGCTAGGTAGTTTTCCTAGTTGGCAGGGAGGACAGTAGTTTTGGGCAGTTATTTTCCTATTTGTGGCAGGGTTGATCTAGTAGAAGGAAGCAGGAAGGCAGCAACAAGGCACAGAGGCAACAAAAATTAGCATCAGAACTAGGTACTTTGTTAAGTTATGTATTTATTTCTTTCTGCCATGAAATCAGTATTTATTGATAAATCTAAGTTACTGAAGTTACTGTTATGAAAATCCATATTATGCTAGGAAGTTATTGTTTTAGTTTACGAAATAAAATGTTTATGAAACTTAATAATGTTTAGAAATATTAGGTTGTTACAAGGAATCCATGTGGCTTCGACAGATCCTTTCAGAGTTTCCATTCCAACACCAACATCCGACCAGCCTTTGGTGTGACAATCAGAGTGCCATCAAGCTCGCCAAAGACCCAGTTCAATGTCAACATAGAAAACACATCGAGCTACAAATGCACTTCATCACAAAGTTCATTCATGATCAAGTTATTGAAATGCTCTTTTTTCCTACAGAAGATCAAGTTGCAGACATTTTCACAAAGTCTCTTACAGAAGTGAAGTTTTCCAAACTTCGATCTATGTTAGGAGTTCAGGAAGTTGTCATTAAGGGGGGATATGCCCTAACTCCTCCTTCCTTCTCCTATTGTGTCACTATTGTAAATCCTTCAATCCTATCCCAAGTTGTTCTTAAGGGGGGATGTTAGGATATTTAGACACTTAGGATCTAGTAAGATCTACTTGGTCTATTGTGTCGTTAGGTAAAAGTGAGTTTTCTAGTGTGTTTCTTTAGTATGCATTAGTATGCATTTGTAGTTAGGAAATCTGACGGTCACGATATGTTCCCGACATAGAGTGATCCGACAGTTCATACTCTCCTCAATCTTAACAGCCATTGATCCATGGCTTAACACCCAATTGGTCCATGATATCTATTTAAAGAGCATGGAGGGTCATTTGTCGATGATTGATTGTGAGAAACTCTCTTTTAAAATCTCTATGTAATCATTTTCTTTGTATTAATAAACTGCTCCAAGTGGTAGCATTGGTTGGGGCCATGGATGTTTCCCCATAGCGGTTTTACCACGTGAAAGCATCAGTGTGTTGATCTTTGATCTGGTTATGTGAGTGGTTACTGAAGGTGTTCATCCTCTGTTGGAATACCTGTGTTGTCGCACATCACTTTGGCTAATCCTTGGTAAAACATGTTAAGAGTAATGATTTGGTCAATTCACGAACCGACCCTCTTAGAAAACCTATAATAAGAAGAAAACCTGGATACAAAAACATAATAAGAAGAAAATTGAATGATATTAGAGTAAAACATTAAATAAATCCCATAGAAATATGTGAATACAATCATCTAAATGGTAACACAAAAGAAAGATATGTGTAACAATGCTTCTATAACCAGAGGGTTAAGTATTTTTATGAACTGAAGTCTTATCCAGAATAATAGGGCTATGAGCTCGTAGGATATAATTACAAGACCCTAACTTTCCAAAAAAATTAAATTATATCAAGAAGACAAGATGTGCACAGTATGCATGCACTAAGAGTCGAATTGATTAATAACAACTTAAACAATCAATCCACTCACAGTAAAAGGGATTACATCCTGTAGTAAATTTTAAATAAAAACACATTACAATGACAGTCACCATCCTTGATAACTAGAGTCAGGGTTGTTATCCTTACCTAACAAGAATACCTAGATGAGTGAACCATATCTAGAAGTGAACGAATGTGCCCAGTTGCGAACTTCATCATGGACATGAGTAGCAATAGTCATGAAGGAACCCTCGAATTCTGAACAAGAATAGAGGAAGACACCCTAAGAACTTGTGAGAGTGTAATATGCCAGATATAAAATGTATGCAGAACATAAATATAATGCTAGAAAGGGAAAAATAACAACAATATAACCAGAACATTCACCAGAATAGCACTGAAATGATATGAGAATAATAACAGAAATAACACTTTGAATCTAAAAGAAATGTTCACGGACCTCTTCAAGGGGGCAACCTCTAGTTGAACAGAGCTCTATTACAATAATATCCAAGATAGGGTTCTCATACCCTATACTCCTATTTATACTAAAAAGAAGCATCTAGAGGAAGATCCTTCTAGAAGCGTAAGCTTCTATTAGGTCTTCTTACATCCGCCTTATTCTATTTTATTGAAAGGCCTTATTAATATTGACCTTTATTACATCTGAATATATTTTTCTACCTATGTACGGGTTAGGACCCTAACATGTCCACCCCCTTAAAAACAACCTTGTCCTAAAGGCTTGAGATGAGGAAATTGTTGCAGAATGGTAGTTGGTTCCCAAGTGGCATTTGTTAGAGTTGTATATTTCCACTGGACTAGCACTTCCTTGATGGTTCTCTGATGTAGGTGATGCTCACGCTGGTCCAAAACTACTTCTGGCTGTAGCCAAATGGATACTTCTTCAGCTAACTCTGGACGGTTGGTTTTAATTTGGCTCTTAGCTCCAATCACCTTCTTTAAGCATTAAACATGAAAAATAGGATGTATCTTCAAATGGCTGGGCAAAGCTAACTGATAGGATACTTGTCCCACACACTTGAGAACGGTATAAGGACCATAAAATTTGGGTGATAGATTCTAACAATGCTCGGCCTTGAGGGAAGTTTGCTTGTAAGGTTGCAGTCGAAGAAACACCTGATCCCTTTCTGCAAATTGACGTTCAGAGTGACCTTGATCTGCTTGTTTCTTCATGCAATTATGTGCCATGACCAAATTCTCTTTGAGGGTACAAATAATAGCCTCTTGAGCTGTAAGTGTTAGGTCAACTACCTAGACCTTCGAGGCAACCGGTAAGTATGAAAGAACTAAAGGTGGCTTCTGTCCATATATCACTTCAAAAGGAGTCATGCATGTAGTTGTATGGTATGAAGTGTTGTACCACCATTTAGCTAGGGGTAACCATTGAGCCCACCGATTTTGCTTTTCTGAGGCAAAACAACTCAAATATGTTTCCAAACATTTGTTGAAAACTTTCATTTGGCCATCAGTCTAGGGATGATAAGTTGTGCTAAGATGCAATTCAGTGCCTTGTAT
Organism: Picea engelmannii; assembly: GCA_009831015.1. NCBI lineage: Eukaryota > Viridiplantae > Streptophyta > Pinopsida > Pinales > Pinaceae > Picea > Picea engelmannii. The sequence continues at coordinate 53,708 of ML832725.1, forward strand.
CTTGAACAGTTCTTGCCAAAAATTGCTTGTGAAAGTTGGGTCGCGATTAGAAACAATAGAGTGCAGCATGCCATGATGCTTGAAGACCTGATCCATGAAAATTTGATCCATAGTGGATGTTGTAAATGGGTGTTGAAGGGCGCAAAAATGATCATAGTTGGAAAGGCGATCAACAACCACCATGATGACTGATTTATTTCCCGATTTGGGTAAGTCGGTAATAAAATACATAGATATATCCTTCCAAATAACAGGCGGAATCAGGAGTAGTTGTAGTGTGCCCGGATATTTGACTATTTCTCCCTTGTTGTGTTGACACACATCAAATTCAACGACAAAATTATAAATGTCCTATTTCATACCATCCCAGAAAAAGGAACTTTTGACCCTGTCATAGGTTTTGGTGAACCCGGAGTGCCCTGTTGTGGGTGTAGCATGAAGCTCAGAAACTACCATGGATTTAATATTTGATTTTTCACTCAAATACAAACAACCTTTGTATCGAAGTTCATCATGGAGCCAAGAGTACCCTGGGGAAGCTGGAGCATTGGACTGCAATTGTTGGATCAACTGCGAACTTTTGGGATCTTGTAGCCATTCCTGGCGAACGACTTGGAGCCAATCTGATATAATGAATGAAAGAGAAAAAAAGGATCCTTCATCTTCATATTTTTGGGAAAGTTCATCCACAACCACATTGTCTTTTCCTTTCTTGTAAATGATCTCATAATCATATCCAAAGAGCTTAGTTACCCATTTTTTTTGTTCTAGGGAGGAAATGCATTATTCCATAAAATACTTGAGGCTTTTATGGTTTGTATTAATTTGGAAACGTTGCCCCAATAGATAAGGGCGCCACAGATCAATGACATGCATAATAGCCAAAATTTCATTTTCATAGATGTATTTTCCCAGATTTCTTTCATATAGTTGCTTGCTGGTAAAGGCCAAAGGTAGACCCTCTTTCATAAAGACAACACCAATTCCTTTCCCTGAGGCATCACATTCCAACATGAAGGTCTTTGTGAAATCGGGAAGGGCGAGGACTGGAGTGGTGCACATGGCCATCTTCAAGATTTTAAAATCTTGGGCAGTGGCTGGAGTCCAAGTGAAAGAGTTATTTTTTAGGAGAGCAGTGAGAGGTGCTGCAATCTTCCCATAATTCTTAACAAACTTGTGATAATACCCCGTTAAGTCCATAAATCCACACAATCTCTTAAGAGTCTTCGGGTGAGTCTAGTCTTGCATAGCTTCAATCTTTTTAGGATCCACCTTAATGCCATCATTGCCAACTAGATGACCCAAGTATTCGATTTCTGAGGCACCAAAATCACATTTAGACTGATTCAGGAAAATTTGGTGCTGAGAGAGTAGATGGAGAACTCGATCCACATGAGCAAGATGGTTTGTCCAGGTTTTTCTATAGATGAGGATATCATCAAAGAAAACTAAGAAAAAATGGTGGAGAAAAGGATGGAATACATGATTCATGAGGCTTTGGAAGGTGGACGGGGCATGACCAAAAACCCATAATGGCCCTCATGAGTTTCAAAGGAAGTCTTGGGATTTTCTTCCTATTTCATACGTATCTGGTGGTAGCCCGAACGAAGATCTAGTTTAGTGAAGAATTGGGCGCCACTCAATTCATCCAGGAGGTCATCAATGACATGAATGGGGAATTTGTCTTTGATGGTAAGTTTGTTGAGGGCACAAAAGTCAGGACACATTCACCAATAACCTTCTTTCTTCAAGACCATGACCACAGGAGAAGAGTAGGGGCTTGTACTAGGGCGGATAATTCCTGTATTAAGGATTTCCTGGATCATTTTCCTAATTTCATTTTTTGGGGAAAAGGGGTGATGATACAGATGGATATTGGGAGGAAGGATTCTGGGTACAAGGGGAATGGAATGATCATGAAAACCATAGTAAGGATGGATTCCTTGTGGAGTGGAAAAGACCAATTGATGTCTAGAAAGGATGGCTTGGAGATATTGCGGGACCAAGGGTGTTTGTGTTGCTTGTATGGCGTGGAGTTGGGTGATAACACTAGAATGACCTTGTTTGAGAAGAGTTTCAATGTGATGGGAACTAATGATATCAAGTGAACCAGAGATGATGCCTTGGAACTTATATTGGTGGCCCTCCTGGTCGAATTGCATGGTTAAGTCTTTAAAATTCATGAGAATGGGACCCAAAGTCCTTATCTAGTCTGCACCCAACACAATGTCACAACCTCCCATGTCGATAGAAAATATATGGGATTTCAAGTGGTAGTCACCAATTTGGAGACACATTTTCACAACACCCTCCACATTTCATGGAACCACCATTGGCAATCATTATTTGGAAATTATTGAAGGCATGGATGTAGAAATGATTTTCTTGGGCAATTTAGCAATGAATAAAATTATGGGTGTTTCCACTGTCAACTAGAATGATGACCTTATGATTCTTGATGTAACCGATTAGCTTGAGGGTTTGGGGAGAGAAGAACCCAATGAGAGCATTGAGGGAAATGATCGGTTCTACTTCGGGAGGGTTTGAGGGAGGGGTTATGTCAGTGGATTCAAGTGACTCAGACACAAGGGGAGTTTCTACATCCTCTTCTGAAATATCCTCAGAGATGGCCATAAAAATATTTTGTTCTTTACACTTGTGGTCTGGGAAATATTTTTCATCACAGTTATAACAAAGGCCTTTGAGTTGGAATTCAGCCATTTCAGCCCTGGTCAATTTTTGGATCTTGAGTGGAGCAGAGGGAGTAGTGGGATTTACTGGTTTAGGGCGAGGGATAAAGGAGGGTTTTCAGTTTTGAGAAGATACAACCTTTTGTGATTCTTTATCTCTTTTAGTAGCCTCCACCCAACTCTGAGGTCGAGCCTTGAGGACATGGACCCAAATCTCATCCTTGAGGCCGTTGATAAAACACTCTCGAAAAAAGGCATCAGACATGCCCTCTATTCTAAAATCCAGGCGCTCAAATGAAACTATAAAGTCTTCCACTGCTCCTAAATGTTTCAACTTTTTCAAATGAACCAAATGGTTGGTGTCAGTGTCAAAGCATTCATAAAGCTCCGCCACAAAGTGTGTCCAAGAAATATACCCTTGACGATAAGTTTTTCTCCATTGCCACCATTGCCAACGTTCTTGATCTAGATGGATAGCACCATACCGAAGTTTGGCCAAGTCATTTTTAATGCCATATAAAGAGAAATAATGTTCCATTTGGGTTACCCAACTAGTGGGGTCTGAGCCATCAAATTTGGTCACATCCACCCGCAGAAGGCATAGGTCACGTTGAAAGTGATGGTTCTAAAAGTTATGGGAATGAGAGGAATGGTCACCTTCAGTCTGTGGAGGTGAGGAAAATGAAGGGTTATCTGTAGGTATGTGCAGTTTAGTGCAGAGTGCTGAAAAGAGTGATTCAAGTTGGGTGGTGAGGTCTTGTTTGATTTCCTCCATTGAGGACTACAGGGTTGTATTGATGGCAGAAACATTTTCACTGAGTTGTTTCACTTCTTGTTGGGTCTCGATGAGACCAGATTGCAAGGTGTTGAAGCGAGATTCCAAGTCTTGACTACGGGTATGGGCCATGAGGATGGGGAAACTCAAAAGGGGCGGGCGAGGTCACAAATTTTGCCGAAAAATTATATGGATGAATGTGATAAGAATGAAGAGATGAATCCAATGGAATAGGTCTCAAATAATGGTGAAACAATTTCCAGACTTTTTTTTTTTTTTACACCTACAAAGTTATACTCTGGCCTGAAGAATACTGCAGAGAGGAAATTCTCAAATGCTTAAACAGAAATAAATGTGTATTTACTTGGCAACCCGAACATAGTTGTGCGGCAATAGATCTTGTTTGTTTTAATTTTTTTATGTTTCTGTCCCCAAGGGTTAGGTATTCGAGGGTTCTACAGATAAGGGTTTTCCCTGTGCTATAACTCTCTGATATACGTGCGGGGTCCAATAGTAGTACTTGGCCCAATTTCTCAGGGAACTAACTAAGGAGGATAGACCATAACCTTAGCCGTACTACCCGACTACCCAGGTACTAGAAAGTATCTTCCTGAGTGTTGTTCTTGGTGACACTATAGCAGTCAGGCGGCTGATCGGTTTATCTAAAGAGGGCTTCAGGTAATCTAGGTTGATCTGTACAAAGGTGTTTTCTAATGCGCTACCACTCGAAGGGATACCAATAGGGGTTATAAGGCTGGCCAACAGATGTGCGCTTAAGTACCACTTGTATTTCCTACATGTATGAATCCCTCAACCGCAGGTTTATGTGCGTAATGACAGATCTTTGTGGCTTAAAGATGCCAGAATACATCTCTACCCTGAAAAAAAAAATTAACCCACACTTTCTTCCAAGGAAAGTGCTCTGATACCACTTGTAATATGCCAAATATAAAATGTATTCATAACAGAAATATAATGCTAGAAATGGCAGAATAACAACAATATAACTAGAACATTCATCACAATAACACTGAAATGATATGAGAGTAATAATAGAAATAACACTTTGAATCTGAAAGCAATTCTCAAGGGGGAAACCTCCAATTGAGAAGAGCTCTATTACAATAATATCCAAGCTAGGGTTCTCATACCCTCGACTCCTATTTATACTAAAAAGAAGCATATAGAGGAATATCCTTCTAGAAGCGGAAGCTTCTATTAGGTCTTTTTACATCCACCTTGTTCTATTTTATTGAAAGGCCTTATTAATATTGACCTTTATTACATCTGAATATATTGTTCTACCTATGTGCGGGTTAGGACCCTAACAATAAAGTTAAAGAGAAAACAATGGATAGGTAGGTGATGACCACCCAGAGAAAGGGTTTAGTATTCTCACTAAGGAGAAACTAGGGAGGGTTGAGGCCTCTCCACAACATAGAACAAATGATAGTGGAAAACTATTTCACTAAGGACCAAAACCTCCTCCAAAACCCAATTCCTGACAGATGGTGATAGGTTTAAGGGCACAAGTCACCTGGCGGGTGGTCCATGCTAAGTGTCAATCAAGCATAGGCTCTAGCACGTTATAGCGAGTAAGTCGAGTAATGGGAAGAGTACTCGTAAGACTAAAATCTTATCCTTAGTGCGTTCTATACATTGAAATCTTAACTACAGTAATGAACGAGTGTGTTGTACGTCATATCATAAGCCTGAAGCTTAGTATTACCTTTGAACTTTAATACCCGGGTAAGTAAACCTTAAGGGATAAACACTTTAATTTATCTAAGAATATTTCGAGTTAGTTTTAATACATTTAGACCTTGTCCTTAATATATGTGCATGACATATGTCAATAATCTTAGTGTATTGGTTCTAGGATCATTTGAGTTATTTTTACATAGAAATTAAATATGTTAGCACGACATATGACTATGATCTTCACTTAAATGTGGAATTTTACGTATCAATAATTTTACATAGGAATAATATTTTATATGAATAATATTAAATGCTTACCTAGAGTGTAAGACTAGTAACTTCAAAAGATGGACTTGTATAGAGTGTAAGACTCCTAACTTCTAAATATAGGAAAAGTCCTTGTCTAAAGTGTAAGACTCGTAACTCTTAAACATAGGAAAAGACCTTGTCTAGAGTGTAAGACTCGTAACTTATAAACAAAGGAAAATACCTTGCGAACATAGCTTGGATTATAAGAATTTAAAATCAATTGACGACTTTAGTTAAAATTGTAAGGACCTAAAGAAACAAAGAGAAAGTTGTATGGGCGATGTTAGGACTTTTGTATAGTATATTTTCTTAATGTAAACACACATTTTAATGCTTTGTTTGTAAGAAGATTTTTTTTTTATTGGTATATTTGGTAGGTATATTACACTTCTCAACATTTTAGTGTTCTCTCATTACCACGTTTTAGTGCGCCCCACCGATTTCTGACTATGCTAATAGCATATGTGAGGTGTCTCTTCAATCTATGCTAGTTGGTTGATGAAAATCATGTCGCCTCATAAAGAACCATCCACCGAGGACTTAACATCCAATCCTTCTTCCCCAATTAAGGATTTATCTCGTGAACTTCATGAGTTACCTTGTATGCAGTAACGACAAGCGCCAACACTGTAATGTACCTAAATTTTGGCATAAAAAAAAAATTCTATGGGACATTAACCTCCAATTTCATTTAAAAGATTCGTAAAATGTAAGGGATAGGTAAAGTTCACTCTGATCATATATTTATATTCTATTGGTCATGTGAGAACAATCCTACATCAAACTAACTTAAAAACTTTATATAAGGGGCTCCCCAAAAGTTCTAACACTTTTCTGCAACACATATAATTTCTCCTTTTACATATAGATATTAAACTCGTAATCTTATATCCATCTATATAGAAATGTACAAATAGGATTG
>ML832726.1:9536-31022 GCA_009831015.1 Picea engelmannii
TTCAATGGATCATATTATTTAGGATTATCTCCCTACTAATCCTTGCTTCATGCATGAATGCATGCTCTTCTTTGGAATTATATAATCGTCTCCCTCCATCTAAGAGAGTCCATGCTTCCATCTGCATTTTTATTTCCTTCTACAAAGTGTCACAAGTCTCTTTCTAATTTCCTCTTGAATGTTGACTTCTTTTTGTTTTTACTTCTTCCATGTTTCTTCAAGTTTATTATGATTTCAGCTTATCTTGCAGCTGTTACTTATGTTAATAGCTTCCATAGGAATTGTTACGAAGGATTGTCAATGTACTTCATCTTTTCATGTGTATTAATTGACTTGTATTCATCGTGATGGAAATCATTATCTTGTTATTCTTCCATAGGTATTGTTTCTCTTTGAACATCTTATCTTCTAAGAAATAGATATGCAAGATATGTACAGAAACTATGTAAACATGATATGTAAAAGAATTATGAAGAATATTGTTACCTTGTCTTAGAAGAAGAAGTTTGTTTTATCCTGCTTGGTCTTATTTGAGGGTTCCCCTCCTTTGGCAACTGATGCTTTGTGTGTTTCCTTACTTTTCCTTAGCTCGAGACAATGATTCTTGTAGTGACCATATTTTCAACAGTTGAAGCAGTGTATTTTTGACTTATCTTTCTCTTGATCTGGCTTCTTCCTTGAGCCAAACTTCCTTTTATTCCTGAAATTCTTGAACCTTGATCATCGTATTTATTTTGGGGTTTCTCTTTTGCATTAATCCTTGATTCTTCTTATGCAAAGCAAGTCCAAAGTTCTTCAAATGTGGGATACTCCTTCCTTGTGTTCATGCTTGCAGCAAATGGATCCCATGTCTTGGGAAGACCATTGAGTACTATATGTACTAGTTCCTTCTCTAAAATGATATCTTCAATAGCTTGTAGTTGATCTCTTAACTGAGAGATCCTCACAAAGTATGATGTTATGCTATCATCATCATTCATTTTCATGTCACGGAGCTCATTCTTCAGACTCATTACTTGCCCAATGTTTCTGACTGAGAAGAGGTTTGTCAGGGCATCATAAATCTTCTTAGATGAGTCAATATGGGATATGTAGGGTATCAAGTGGTCTTTTATAGATTCCACTATGATACTCATGGAATTGATGTCATTATCTTTGAATTTCTCCATAACTGCAACGTTCTGAGGTTTCGCCTCTTTTCCTTCTTCGAATTGTGGTTCCATGATATTTCCTTTCACGATGTCCAACACTTCATTCTTGGCAAGGATGAGGTCAATCATTATCTTCCATGCTCTGAATTTAGAAGCCCCTTCTAACTTGTTTTATGACTTCATAGAGTGAGTCATAACTGCTTTGACTTGGTCAAGCCTTGATTTTGACCAAAACTTCAAACTTGATGTCTTAGCTTGCTGAGAGTACTGTTGGACCTTGGTTATGAAAGTAAGAAAAGATCAAGGAAGAAAAGGCAAAATGTGAACTGCGCGGAAGACACAGTGAATGTTACTGGGTCGAAGTGAGAAAAAGAGCATAAAAGATGGAGAGAAGTAAAAGGAAGCAAGTCGTTGGACGAGGAGATCGAGGATGACAGATCAACAAGGAAGAAGGATCCTGGACAACTCAGTAAGTAGAAAAATCCACTGTTGGATGCTTTGGAGCACCGCACGAGAAGGAAAGAAAGATAGGCTGGTGAAGCCCTAGAAACATGGGTCAAGTTGACCTAGGGTTTTAGACACCTAGGGTTTTGGTATCTAGGGTTTTGACACCTAGTTTTCAGCCTAAGTATGTCGGGGGGTGATTGTAATGTATAAATAGAGGTCTAAAGGACCTGGGATGGGTTGGTGTTATGATTGTTTTTTTTGTTCTTGTCATTGTGTAATTGAGTGAGTAATATTATGTGAGAGATAAGTGTTGAGTATGAGAGCCTTCTATATTGTAAGATCTTTAGTTGGGTGGGAAGGTCAACCCTGCAATTGGGTGCGCAGGGAGGGGAGAGATAGCGAGGAGAAGAAAGAATATCTGCTAGTTGAGAGCGCAGACAAGAATTGTATGCTTCATCCTAATATATTTTAAGCACATTTATGTGGACGTAGCCCTAGAGAGGGGGTGAACCACGTATACCTTGTGTTGTGTGTGATTGATGCTATGGTATTTTCCATTTGATATATTGTTATTGCATTATTGTGTTAGATCTGATAGATAGTTGTGTGGAGTAGAGTTAAACTAGTAAGAGATATATAAATGTTGTGACATTCTAGTACTAGATCCACTTGATATTCCCCTTGGTTGTAGAAACCTCTATCCTGAAACCCCCCCATAGCTACTTTGGGTGAGACTGTATCTGGTTGACAGGTGTTGCCGAAAGGGCTGGTAGTTAGGGCTTTTTGGTGCACTCTTGGAGTTGAGCACTGAGTCTGCCCCTGTGCCAACAAATGGTTCTATTGCCGGGACATGAATCTTCTTGAGGGAATGTCAAGGTGGTTCCCATCAAAGACAGAGATTCAAAAGTGGATAGAGGATAAAGAAAAGGACTTTGCTGAAGCTCAGAAAAATAACCCTAATCTTAGTACAAAGGATTGGTTAGGAAGATATATCTTTAATGATATACACGAGATTTTTTTTGGAGGAATCCATCAGGAGCTATAACAATGGTTAGATAGGTTAGAAAATACCAAGTTTGAGGTTAGATCTAGGCCACCTATTGTCTGGACTTCAATGCTAATCAAGAAGGTCAAGAGAGTTGATAACGTCGTGTCAAGAGCAGTAGCTCCCTAGTTTGATAGCACCATTAGAGGGTACATCACCGAGTTTGTTGTTGACAGACTAGAGTCATATAGCCAAGCCGAGAGATATTTCTTCAAGGGACCCAGAGGAAAATGTTTACATTTTTTTAAGTTGAGGATCAATATGTTATTGCATGAGAAGAACATCTTGAAGATATAGTAGATCGGTCGGATCTAGAAAAGTTAATGTTCAAGAATTCTGACAGCGACAGTGACACAGAGGTTGGACATACGCGTAGCGGGAGAGTGTTCAAAGAATTTTATCTTGCGAACCTATTTAAGTAGAAATATGGGCACGAGGGTTTATAAAGTGGAGAATAAGGAAAATTTGATGGATGAAGAGCATTCAGAACCCATTGGGTGGAGGAAGGGAAAGCTGAAGAGCCTCGCTGGGAAGAGCCAGAAACTTCAGGAACTATGCAGACAGTTGAAGTAAGTACTATTATCCCTCCTTTTGATTCAATAGCATTAAGCAATCAAAGTAATCCAAGCCACCAGAGCGTCCGAAGCACTGTCACTAGTAGTCCACCACATACTCATTCAGGAACCCTAGGAAGATCTATGGTAGATGAGATGAGGCCCCCTATTTTTAGGGGAGATAGATTTGAAGATCCTGATCAGCACTGGTTCCTATTTGAATCCATATGGAATATTAAAAATTTCACCGACGAAGTTGTTAAAAGAAATTAGTTCATCACTACTCTAAGGGATCGTGCACTGAGCTGGTACATGAAGCTTGTCCAAGGACTTGCACAACCTAAGCCGTTGAATGAGATCAAGAATGCATTGATTGCAGAGTTCAAGGAACCCAAATCAGAATCAAAATGTATTACAGAGGTGAAAGAGATCAAGAAGAAGGTAGTTGAACCTGTTTGGGAATTCGATCAGAGATTCAAGACCTTAACATGCCGATTGCCTTTTCAGATCCCAGATAAGCAGAACAAATAATGGTTCATTGCTTCCCTCTTACCGCACATCAGAGTTCCTCTGATGCAATAGAAGATTTCTTCGTAGGCTGAGGTACTAGAGATCGCCATTACATTAGAGTCATCCCCAATGGGAAAATCCAGCTCAGGTATGAGTCAAATATTGAGTCAACTAACTAGTTTGTCTCTACAAGTCAAAGATATGAAGAAAGACAAGGGAAAATATAAAATATAAGACATCTAGTGTGTCAGATGCAAATTAGAAGGCCATGACAAGGAACACTGTCCCCTATTTCATGAATACTTGGCCTCTGGAGCTCCGATCCCTTTGAATCAAGTCACCCTACCCTGGTGCGAGGTATGCAGAAATAGACATCACCCTGGTGAGTGCTATTACATGCAAAAATATGTTCAAACACCCACAAATTTGTATTTCACGTTATGTAAGTCCATGGGGCATGATGATAGGGATTGTAGGGCTTATGACCTCATGCATGAAAGGTCAAGATACATATACAAAATTCAAGGTGAAGTACAACAAGAAGGAAACACTACGCAGTATAACTCCCCTGGGAGAGGAAACTTCAATCCTCGCAGTCGATTCTGAGGATGAGGATGTATGGGTCGAGGCCAAGGACATATCATTTGTTACAATTGTGCACAACTAGGACACTTAGCAAGGGACTGTCGAAACCCCTGCACTACTTGCAGCTACTGCAGTTCTTTTGAACATGTTATAGAAGATTGTCCTGTGCTGCTAGCTAAGCTTCAGGAAAGACGAGTACCTCAGCAGAACCCGCAAGTGAAACTGATATATGCTGAACCATGCAGAGAAGACCCTAGAGTCACTGTTATCACTAGAGGATACGTTGTTATAGGAGAAGACAGACTGACCCGAAAGACTACAGAAGACTCAAGAGTCAGGAAAGATACAAAGAAGACCCTGACTTTTGATGCAAAGAAAGAAAGACAAATATTTGAGGAGGCAAGAAATGAGTTCAAAGGAGACCAAGGTTCTTCATCAAATACATGAAAAAAAGTAAGAGAATATGGAATGCCTCTGGCATTCAATTAGTCTGCTTCGCCAAAAGAAGGAAAATAGGTAAGAAAGCTCATGGATTTTTTTATATACTTGTATTAAGTTGATTCAGGATGAGAGCATTGTACAAGAGCTACAAAATTTAATCAGACAGTATGAGCTAGGAAGGATAGACCCCTTACTGAATAGGGTAGTACACCAAATCACTAAAAAGAGAAGGAAAAATAAAGAATTACACTTGAATGCTCAAATAGGAGAACATGATATAGACTATGTGGTCCTCAACTTAAGGTCGGAGGTCAATGTCATGATGAAGAAAACCTGGGCACTGATGGGAAAACCAAAGTTGATCTATTCCCCTATCAGGCTTAGGATGGATAATCAACAGGTAGTAAGCCTTTTTGGAAGATTGGAACATGTCCTTGTGGACATCGACGGAGTAACAACGTTTGCATATTTTTAGGTAATTGAGATAGTTGATGATAGCTGCCCTTACCCTGCGCTATTAGGAATTGATTGGGATTTCAATAATTCCACTGTGGTTGATTTAAAGAAAAGAAGAATGACTTTTGAAAGAGATGGACTTAGGGTCATTGCACCTTTAGATACAGATGAAGTTCAACGATACACAAAACCTATCAGAGAAGAAAACCACGCATATGCACTGGAAAACATATACAAATTAACAGCCAAACAACAAGATTATATTAATCCTACGATCGATGGGAACCTAAGTTGGTGAAGTGACAACACATTCTCATCATATTCAAAAGAAGCACTAGAGAACTAGTAGAACAAAATGTATGAAGTATCTACAAGGATATGTGCTACATTAACCATAGAAGTTAATTGGATCGGCACAATAGTAAGTAACTTGCCCACTTTTGATGGTCTGAATCCTTTAGAAACCTTCTTGTCAGAATTTGAAGCAAGTGTACCAACACAACAAAGATTGTTGGCAATGGATGAGGCCTTGAAAGAAACACCAACAAGATGGTGGGGGACACACAAAAACAACATTACAAAATGGGTACAATGTCATACCCTGATGACCACGTGATTCTGATGCAGGAGCATCTCCCACATCAAGCGAGCCAGCGCGGAGACAATTGGACAGTTGGACAAGCGCCAGCACAAATTTTGAAAACACCTTGAAGTTGTTGCGCAATATTAAATGATCCATTAAGATGAGGCACACTTGTGTAATGTAATCAGACCTTGAGCCATACGCTCTTGTCCTTAGTAGGTAGAAGGCATTTAAGATAGTTAATGCAGGTAGATAGAATTTAATTCTAGATTAGACTGTTTGAGAGCGAAAGAGGGAAATGGGATATAGACACCCTCATTGTGTATTATAACATAGTTAGAAGCATTGGAGCATAGAAGAGAAGCAGAGAGATGTGTAAGAAAACCCATGTACATATATTTGGATTAATAGAAAGATTTGATTCAAATTCATGGTTTGTGTTGTTCTCTGTGTATTGATGTTATGCTCATGAATGTTTGCTTCCTATTATACATTTTCTTTGATATGATGTGTATATGATTTCATCTTCTAAGTTGAAGTCTGAAAGGAAGAGGGAATGAGTTTCAATTGTTTCTCTATCTGAGCAAGAATTCCTGCAAGGAGTGCAGTCCAAGTGTACGCAAGGAGTGCATTGACAGAGGGTTCAGATAGGTAGCATTTGTTCTCATTTCTATAGAAGTGCAGTTGGGCACAGGAGTCGTGCAAGGAGTGCGCAGGCAAAGTAAAGCCTCAGGGTTGCGAACCTGAGTAAGGTGTGAGAGACTGCTGCAGCAGGAGTGCACAGAGTCAAAGGTATTCAATACTTGGAAGTGTTTGAGAGTTGCTGCAAGGAGTGCGTGCAAAGACCCTCTTTGAGGCTCGAAGTTGTGAAGAAGCTCAGGAGGAGTAAATCCTTTGAAAACATTGAAGGCATCGTAATTTTGTAGCGCAAGCGGATAAGTCCAGGGAGGAGTTCTTGGTTTTCCTTCGTAGAAATCATCAGGGGGAAGGAATTGATGGTCAGGAGTTTGTGGGAAGGATTTCTGAAATCCCGCCAGCCGTCAAATCTGCTAGAGAAGAGAGGAGGTTACGGCTGCGTCCAGAGTTCAAGCTCAGGAGATTGTGGACCGTAGGATCTTCATAGAAATACCCGTCAGCCGTTGGATTGACCAGGAGTTGCATAGAGTTTAAGCTTTGTGAATGGGAGGAGGAAAGTTCCGACAAGATGCGTGGCCATCGAAATTTCGGCATTCACGAAATCGGGAGTCACGAGGAGAAGTGATCGGGAATTTTCATAGTGAAAATCCTGAAATCAATCTAAGCCATCCATCTTGAGGAGACAGGTGGCAATCATCGGAAGCCCATTGACATCAAGGCCATCGGGACTCACCTAGGTAAGTGGTTTGGGTTTATATAATTGGAGAAACCTGAAGGTTGATCTGAACCATCCATCCACTTGGGACATGTGTCAGAAATCTGAGGGAAGTCGGGAATCGGCATTTCGCGAGTCAAGGAGACAAGGAGGACTTGCAACTTGGAATCGCGAAGCCCGATTTTCCGAAAGGAAAGAGAGTTCCGTGTGGGACCCAACTGACGTCATCTCGTCAGAACGAGGCATCGAGAATTTGAAGTCATAGAGACCCCGAGAGAAAATTCAGGTCGTTCACCTCTAGAGGATGCGTGGCGACAATCGAGGCTATTGGGGGAAAATTCCGACAGGGAAGCCAAATCAGCATATCAGGATTCGACGTTTCGCGAATCCTGAAGACAAGGAAACCAGAGCATTTGAAATTGCGAATTGTGAAATAGAAAGGAGCAGTGAGGAACATCCATCCTTGAGGACGCGTGGCCGAGATCAAAGCCTTCAGGAAATTCCCCAAAAGGAAAGTCAATTGTCGGGAAATCGAGAGTCGGGAAATCGGGGATCCCATGGACAAGAGGCCTAATACATATTGACACTTGAAACCCCGAATCCCGATAAGAGATAGGATTGTGTTCATATAAGGTGGGGTCATGTGGACTGGGAGCATAGCTAGGAGAGGCTGAAGTAAAAAGGAAGTGCATCGGGATATCGAAGATCGGGGATTCGAGGAAGCAAGTGTTGGTTACATTGGGGATTGGAAAACCCCGAAACCCGATTGTTATTTTCTGTTGAGAACGGAGAAGTGCTCATGCCTAAGGGCTGTAATGAGAAGGACAGACCTGTGGGTCAAATATTAATAAGGATTCCAGAGAAGAATCAAAGGAGCCACTCCGGCTCGAGGGTAATTTAGAATGATCCTTAAGACCGGGAGGTTAGCGCAGAGGTCTCTGTCGAGGCAGAGGGTGCGGTCTGCATCAAGTGGTATCAGAGCTTAGAAAAGATTCTTTTCTTTCTGTATCAGGGAGAAGGAAGATTCACCATGCCGTCGAGGAGAAGAGATAGACAATCACCCGATCCAGAGGAGAAAAGGGAGACGTCTAGAGGAAGGGGTAGACAGGTGCAGAATCCAAAAGTAGAAAGAGATCTACATAACATACGCGCTAGACTTGTGGACATGGAGATAAGACAAAGGCACACATCTGATATAGGAGACATCAGTGAGTCCGAAAATGAAGATGATGTTGGACATGGAGAAGAAGAAATCACGGTAGAAGATGCAGAAAATGAACACTTGCTTAAAGTTGTTGCAAGAATGGGTGCAAAGGCGAAGATGGACATTCCAGTTTATGAGGGAAATCTGGATGTAGAAGAGCTTCTAGACTGGATTAGAGCTCTGGACACATACTTTGACTATGAATATGTCGAAGAAGACAAGAAGGTCAAGCATGTTGTCACGAGATTAAAAGGACATGCCGCATTGTGGTGGGATGAACTACAAGCGGACAGGCGTTGCCAAGGAAAGCAGAAAATTAAGAGCTGGGATAGGATGATTGCAAAGATGAAGGAAAAATTCATCCCAAGGGATTATCAAATTACTATGTTCAGGAGGATGCAGAACCTGAGACAGAAGCTGATGATAGTAAGGGAATATACAAAAGAATTTTACAGGTTGAATATCAGGGCAGGTCATCGTGAAAGCAATGATGAAAAAGTAGCCAGGTACATGAATGGACTGAGGTATGACATTCAGGATGAGATGAGCATGGTAACCATCCGGACAGTGGAAGATTCTTATCAGATGGATCTGAAAGAAGAAGAGAAGCTGAGCCGAAAACAGAGTCAGAGGGGCTAAGGCAGGAGTCAGCCCAGAGGCAAATCAGTTACCCGGGACAAATATCAGAAGCACAAGGAGGACTGGAAGAAACCTCAGACATAGGCAGAGAGAGGTGGAACCTCATAGCGAGGGAAACAATATGCTGAACAGAGAGGACATCATACTGAGCAAAGAGGAGGGTATGCTAATAATAATACTTTTCCTCGTACTAGAGGAAGAGGAAGAGGAAGAGGTGGAGTAATAACATGCTTCACATGCGGGAAGAATGGGCACAAGTCTTATGAGTGTCCAGAGAAAAAGAAAGAAACTGGAGAAGCTCACATCGCCGAGGCACAGAGGCAAGATGTTGAGGCAGAAGATGTTGAAGGTGGAAGATCATTGATGATGCGAAAAGTCCTTTTGACACCCGAGAAGGAGGTGGAGAGTTCAGTCCAAAGGACTAGACTTTTTCGGACTGCTTGCAAAACCAAGGACAGAGTGTGCAAGGTCATCATGGACAGTGGTAGCACAGATAATCTCGTTTCAACCGAGATGGTAGAAAATCTAGATCTGGAGATGATTGAACATCTGAGTCCATATAGAGTTTCATGGCTACAAAAAGGACATCAGGTAAATGTCACTAAACAGTGTTTGGTTGAATTTAAGATAGGAGGGTATAATGATAATATATTATGTGATGTCATTCCTATGGATGTTTGTCATCTATTGTTGGGTAGAACATGGCAATATGACAGAAATGTGATTCATGATGGAAGAATGAACACATACACCCTAGAAAAGAATGGGAGAACTCATATGTTGCTTCTAATCAAGGATAAAGAAGTAAAGTCGGAGGTAAGAAACACTGTACTTCTCATGAGTGGGAAGGAACTTCTTATAGAGGTCAAGAAGAAAGAGGAACTACAATTCATTGTGGTTAGAAAACCAAAGATTGTTTTGACCAACACAAGAGTGGATGATTTACCAGAAGAAGTTCAGGAACTACTGGAAGAGTTCGCTGATATAGTAGTGGACGAATTACCTCGTTCATTGCCACCGATCAGAAGTGTGAGTCACCATATTGACCTCATACCTAGCACCAGTTTTCCAAACAAAGCCGCGTACAGATTGACGCCGTAGGAGAATGAAGAGGTTAAAAGGCAGGTCCAGGATTTGTTGGAAAAGGGTTTGGTCAGGGAAAGCTTGAGTTCGTGTGATGTTCCGACAGTACTCAGTCCGAAGAAAGACAGAGGCTAGAGGATGTGCACTGATTCAAGAGCCATTAACAATATAACCATCAGGTATAGATTTCCATTTCCAAGGATGGATGACCTAATGGATTGCTTGAGTGGAGCAAAGTATTTTTCAAAGATTGATTTGAAAAGCGGATATCACCAGATTCGCATGAGAGAGGGTGATGAATGGAAAACAACCTTCAAAACAAACGAAGGGATATATGAATGGATTGTTATGTCGTTTGTATTAACAAATGCGCCAAGTACCTTTATGAGGTTGATGAATGAAGTCCTGAAGGAGTTCATCGGGAAATTTGTCATTTTGTATTTGGATGACATACTGGTTTTCAGTAAAACCACAGCGGAGCATTTGAAGCATTTGGCTACAGTAATGTAGAAATTGCAATAGGAGAAGCTATTGATAAACATGAAGAAGTCCTCATTTATGAAGACAAAACTCATTTATTTGGGGTTTGTTATTTCGGCAAATGAGTTGAGGATGGATCCATATAAGGTGGAAGTGATCAAGAATTGGCCATCACCGAAGAATGTTTTTGAGGTGAGAAGTTTTCACGGATTGGCTAGTTTCTACCGAAAATTCATCAGGAATTTCAGTGGAATTAGCGCAGCGATGACAGATACAGTGAAGAAAAGACATAAATCTTTTCACTGGACAGAAGAAGCCGAAAAGAGTTTCAATTTGTTGAAGAGGAAGATCACGGAAAAACTAGTTCTAGTGTTACCAGATTTCTGAAAAACATTTCAAGTGAAATGTGATGAAAGTGGGTTTGCAATTGGGGCAGTCTTGAGTCAGGAAGACAGGATGATAGCGTACTTTAGCGAGAATCTGAATGAAGTGAAAGTGAAATACTCCACTTATGATAAGGAGTTTTATGCTATTATACAAGCATTAAAGAAATGGAGGCATTATTTGATCTCGAAAGAGTTTGTTTTATATAGTGACAATCATGCACTGCAGTTTGTGAATCAATAGGAAAAGTTGAATCAGAGACATGTAAAATGGGTTGAATATATGCAGAAATTCACTTTTGTGATTAAACATATTTCTGGTACTACTAACAAAGTTGTTGATGCTTTGAGTAGGAAGTGTTTGTTGTTGAAGGAGTTCAGAGTCAAAACATTGGGTTTTGATGATCTCAAGAACATGTACACAGATGATCAGGATTTTAAGGAGGTGTATGAAGTAGCTGAGAATCCAATTCTCAGAGACAGAAACCCATGGATAGAGTATATGATCCAGGAAGGATTATTGTTCATAGGTAATCAACTGTGTATTCCGAAATGCTCCATGAGGGAGAATCTTCTGAAGGAAAAACACAGTGGAGGATTGGCATGACACTTTGGCCATGAAAAGACGTTCGCAAAGCTAAGCGAATCATACTTTTGGCCAGGGATGCGATCAGAGGTCAAGAGATTTATAGACAGATGCAAAATTTTCCAGCATTCGAAGGGAAGGAAGCAGAATGCAGGTTTTTATCAACCATTACACATACTTGAGAAGTCGTGGGATGAAATTAGCATGGATTTCATATTGGGGTTGCCAAGGACGCAAAGAGGATTTGATTCGATCTTTGTGGTGGTGGATAGATTTTCCAAGATGGCACACTTTATCCCATGTCAGAAAACTAGTGATGTGACTCACATCACGAACCTGTTTTTCAAAGAAGTCATTCGACTTCACGACTTACCAAGGAGTATAGTTTCGGATAGAGATATGAAGTTCATAGGGCATTTCTGGAGAACCTTATGGAAGAAGCTGGGAACTAACTTGTTATTTAGTTCGGCTTATCATCCTCAGACAGATGGACAGAGAGAAGTGGTAAACAAAAGTCTAGGAGATTTGCTGAGAAGCTTGGTGACAAAGCACCACAGCAGTTGGGATAATATATTGTCGTAGGCCGAATTTGCGTACAATGACTCAGTGAATCGAAGCACAGGCCAGAGTCCATTTCAGATTGTTTATGGCATACAACCGAGGGGAATTTCTAAATTGAGGGATTCAGAATAGAATGCAACTAGGAGCGCTAGTGCAGAAGATTTCGCAGAAGTGATGAAGGAACTTCATAGCCGAGTGAAGGAGCGGTTGCAGAATTCAAGTCAGGAGTATAAGCAGAGAGTAGATCAACACAGAAGACAACTGCAATTTGAAGTTGGTGACTTGATTTTGGCACATTTGAGAAAGGAAAGGTTCCCGAGAGGAACATATAATAAATTGAAGATGAATAAAATCGGACCATGCGAGGTCTTGAAGAAAATTGGAGAAAATGCTTATGAGGTTGAATTACCCGATGGGATCGAAATTTCTCCGATATTCAATGTCTCAGATTTGTACCCATACAAAGCTGAGGAAGCAGGAACAAGTGATGAATAGTCATAGGTTCAGTGGAAAAAGCATATGCCAGTTGCAGAGAAGCCGCAGATGGAGTACATACTAGACAAGAGAATTTGCAAGAAGACCAGAAGAAAACAATACTTTGAATACTTGGTCAAGTGGAAAGGCCATCCAGTTGAAGATGCCARCTGGGAGAATGAAGCAGAGATTCTGAAGAATGGAAAAACCATGCAGGAGCTCATGGACAGGAGCCCATGAAAATTTTCAAGCGACGGAGTATGATKCAGGAGAATCTCCCACATCAAGCGAGCCAGCGCAAAGACAATTGGACWGCTGGACAAGCGCCAGCACAAATTTTGAAAACACCTTGAAGTTGTTGTGCAATCTTAAATGAGCCATTAAGATGAAGCGCACTTGTGTAATGTAATTGAACCTTGAGCCATACGCTCTCGTCCTTAGTAGGTAGAAGGCATTTAAGATAGTTAATGTAGATAGATAGAATTTAATTCTAGATTAGACTGTTTGAGAGCGAAAGAGGGAAACGGGATATAGACACCCTCATTGTGTATTATAACATAGTTAGAAGCATTGGAGCATAGAAGAGAAGCAGAGAGCTGTGTAAGAACACCCATGTACATATATTTGGATTAATAGAAAGCTTTGATTCAAATTCATGGTTTGTGTTGTTCTCTGTGTATTGATGTTATGCTCATGAATGTTTGCTTCCTATTATACATTTGCTTTGATATTCTGTGTATATGATTTCATGTTCTAAGTTGAAGTATGAAAGGAAGAGGGAATGAGTTTCAATTGTTTCTCTATTTGAGCGAGAATTCCTGCAAGGAGTGCAGTCGAAGTGTCCGCAAGGAGTGCGTTGACAGAGGGTTTAGATAGGTAGCATTTGTTCTCATTTCCGCAGAAGTGCAGTTGGGCACAGGGGCCATGCAAGGAGTGCACAGGAAAAGTAAAGCCTCAGGGTTGCGAACCTGAGTAAGGTGTCAGAGACTGCTGCGGCAGGAGTGCGCAGAGTCGAAGGTATTCATCACTTGGAAGTGTCTGAGAGTTTCCGAAAGGAGTGCATGAAAAGACCCTCTTTGAGGCTCGAAGTTGTGAAGAAGCTTAGGAGGAGTAAAGCCTTTGAAAACATTGAAGGCATCATAAGTTTGTAGCGCAAGCGGATAAGTCTAGGGAGGATTTCTTGGTTTTCCTTTGTAGAAATCATCAAGGGGAAGGAATCGAGGATCAAGAGTTTGTGGGAAGGATTTCCAAAATCCCGCCAGCCGTCAGATCTACCAGAGAAGCGAGGAGGTTATGGTTGCATCCAGAGTTCAAGATCAGGAGATTGTGGATCGTAGGATCTTCACAGAAATACCCATCAGCCGTTGGATTGACCAGGAGTTGCACGGAGTTTAAGCTTCATGAACGGGAGGAGGAAAGTTCTGACGAGAAGCGTGGCCATCGGAATTTCGGCATTCACGAAATCAGGAGTCACGAGGAGGAGTGATCGGGAATTTTCATAGTGAAAATCCTGGAATCAATGTGAGCCATCCAACTTGAGGAGACAGGTGGCAATCATCGGAAGCCCATCGGCATCAAGGCCATCGGGACTCACCTACGTAAGTGGTTTGGGTTTATATAATTGGAAAAACCCAAAGGTTGATCTGAACCTTCCATCCACTTGGAATGCATGTCAGAAATCCGAGGGAAGTTGGGAATCGGCATTTTGTGAGTCAGGGAGACAAGGAGGACTTGCAACTTGGAATCACGAAGCCTGATTTTTCGAAAGGAAAGAGAGTTCCATGTGGGGCCCAGCTGATGTCATCTCGTCAGAATGAGGCATCAGGAATTTGAATTCGCAGAGACCCCAAGAGAAAATCTGGGCCATTCACCTCTAGAGGACGTGTGGCGACAATCGAGGCTATCAAGGGAAATCCCGACAGGGAAGCCAAATCGGCATATCGGGATTCGGCGTTTTGCGAATCCTGAAGACAAGGCAACCAGAGCATTTGAAATCGCAAATCGAGAAATAGTGAGGAGCAGCGAGGACCGTCCATCCTTGAGGATGTGTGGCCGAGATCAAATCCTTCAGGAAATTCCCCGAAAGGAAAGTCAATTGTCAGGAAATCGGGGATCCCGTGGACAAGAGGCCCAATACATATTGACACTCAAAACCCCGAATCCTGATAAGAGATAGGATTGTGGTCATATAAGGTGGGGTCATGTGGACTGGGAGCATATCTAGGAGGGGCTAAAGCAAAAAGGAAGCGCATCAGGATATCGAAGATCGGGGATTCGAGGAAGCAAGTGTTGGTGACATCGGGGATTGGAAAACCCTGAAACCCGATTGTTATTTCTGTTGAGAATGGAGAAGCGCTCAGGCCTAAGGGATGTAATGAGAAGGACAGACTTATGGGTCAAATATTAATAAGGATTCCAGGGAAGAATCAAAGGAGCTACTCCGGCTCGAGGGTAATTTAGAACGATCCTTAAGACTGGGAGGTCAGGGCAGAGGTCTCTGTCGAGGCAGAGGGTGTGGTCTGCGTCATATTCTCAACACAAGTATAAGGTTGTGAGGTTCGGTACATAGGTTGAAGCTGACCAAAGGACCATGTGTGAAGTTGCAAGGAATCCTAGAGAACCATTTCTCAAGAGAAGTGGGTGCAAAAATTCATTAACACACTAGACACAACCCCTATCAACTTGTACCTTCAAGCGGAGCTACGCCTCATCACTGTATATTGGAAAGGTATGAATCAGAACTTTGTAACCACCTTCTTATTTAACAGTCAATATCCTTCAATAGATCAATTGTTACATATTGTAGGACTAAAAGTATTTGAGGAGGCCTCTATCCCCACTTTAGAACAAGAAGAGGAGGAATGGACTGCGCCTCTCCAGAAACTACAAGGCTGTTACAACATCAATGCTGATGAAGATGATGATCCTAGGAAGGTGAGCATTTCTAAAATAGAAGGCCAAAGAGATGTGGAAGGACCAGGAGTTGAGCTACCATTCATTAAACAACTGATCAAGATTAAGAAGATCAATATTGTAATAGAGCAAACATCGAAGCTTGCAAATGTGGCAGATTATTAGGATGCTGCTACTATTGACAAGATAACTGAGTTATTGCATGAATATTAGGACCTGTTTCCGACAAAGTTGATTGATATGAAGGGAATTAAAGGGCCTATGGGATAGATGAGGATTCCCTTGAAACCAGATGCAAGACCAGTCAAACAGAGACCCTACAGATTGAACCCTAAGTATAAGGAGAAAGTGAATATTGAGCTCGATAAAATGTTGGAAGCAAGAATTATAGAACCTGTCGAAGAGTCATAATGGATTAGCCCTATGGTGGTACAAGACAAGAATACAAGAGAAAATATGATCTGTGTAGATCTCAGGAAGCTGAATGATGCCTGTTTGCATGACCCCTTCCCTACACCATTCACTGATGAAGTGTTATATAATGTGGGAGGCTAGGAGGTATATTCTTTTACAAATGGATTTTCAGGATACCATCAGATCTGGATTGCCAAGGAAGATCGCCATAAGACCACATTTGCAATAGAATGGAGATCCTACCAGTATACAATGATGCCATTTGGATTGAAGAACTCCCCAACCATCTTTTCCAGGGTGATGGTCGAAGCAGTCAAGGAGTCTCTGCATAAATTTCTAGAAGCATATTTTGATGATTGGACTGTTTTTAGTTTATTGAAAAATCATATTGACTGTCTAAGGCTAATGTTGGACAAATGCAGGAAGTGTCAAATTGCCTTGAATCTGAAGAAATGCATATTATTTTCACCATTTGGAGTGTTGTTAGGTCATATTGTATGCAAGTAGGGATTGCTGGTAGATCCATCTAAAATTGCTATTATAGTTGATTTACCCCCTCCTACTTCAGTCAAACAGATGCGCACTGTGCTGGGACATACTGGATATTACAGGAAGTTCATTAAAGGATATGCCCATATTACAACACCTATGGAGAATATTTTGAAGAAAGACTGTCAGTTTAGTTGGACCAAAGAATGCCAACAGAGCTTCGACACACTAAAACAGAAAATGGTTATTGTGCCCATTCTGGTTTTCGTAGATTGGAGCAAGGAATTTCACGTGCATGTCGATGCATCTTCCATTTCATTGGGAGATATGTTAGCACAACCTGACGAAGGAGATATTGACCATATGCTAGCTTTTGGTAGTAGTAAACTATCCACTGTGGATATTAATTACACCACTACTGAGAGAGAAGGATTAGCCATGGTGTATGCGCTGCTGAAATTTTGCCACTACTTGTTGGGAGGACACTTTAAAATGTTTAATGATCACTCCATGATGAAATACCTAGTCAACAAGCCAGTGTTGGGGGGCAGAATATGCGTATGTATTATGTTATTTCAGTAATACGATTTCTAGATCGTAGTTAAGACATGAAGAATGAACAAAGGTCCTGACCACTTGTCAAGGTTGGAACATGGCAAAGAGCTGACCATTTTGGAGGATACACTGTCGGATTCACAGTTACTGGCCATTAGAAATATTGATGACCACTTCACAGAGATAGTCTAGTTCCTATCAACAGGAATGGCACCTAGAGAGTATACAATTCCCTAGAAGAAATAACTAGTAGTACGCGCTGCAAAATTTTCACTTATAGCTGGACAACTATACAAGATGGGACCTGATGAGATATTGAGAAGGTGTGTTATGGAGGCAGAGCGACCATTGGTCCTTGCATAACCTCATGAAGGCATCATAGGAGGACATTATGAAGGGAAAGAAACTACGCAGAAGATTCTTAGAGCTGGCCTTTGGTGGCCTACCTTACACAGAGATGCTAAAGACTATTACAGAGCCCGTGATGTATGCCAAAGAGTTGGGAAACCATCCATAAGAGATGATATTCCATTAGCACCACAGTTGATCCTAAAATCATTTGAGAAATGGGCCATTGACTTCGTGGGACCTATAAACCCACCAAGAAAGCACACAGGAGCAAGGTACATAATTAGTGCGACAGGGTACTTGACTAGATGGGTCGAAGCAAGAGCAGTTAAGGACTGTAGTGAAACTACAACTGCATGCTTCATATTTGATGACATCATAACCAGGTTTGGATGCCCAAAGATCCTTATGAGTGATCAAGGCACACATTTCATAAATAAAACAGTTGAAGCCCCGACTGAGGAATTTGTAGTCCACCATCAAAAGAGCACACCTTACCATCCACAAGCAAATGGAATAGTAGAAGCATTCAACAAGATCTTGGAGACAACACTGACAAATATTTGCAGTGTGAACAGGGATGACTGGGATTTAAGAGTACCAACGGTACTATGGGCCTATAGAACCACTTGCAAGAAGATAATGATGCATACCCCTTTTAAGTTGGTGTATGGTCTCAAAGCCACTGTCCCAATGGAATATTTGGTACCAAGCCTAAGAATTGTTGCCTTTACAGATATGGATGACACTAGCGTTGTTCGAGAGAGGCTTGCACAGTTGGTCGAACTAGAAGAAGATAGATTTATTGCAGGATTCCATCAGCAGGTACAGAAGGAAAGAGAGAAGGCCTATCATGATAGGCATATCAAGAAGAAGGCATTTAAACAAGGCGATCTAGTACTGGTATATGACAATAAGTTCATCAAACACCCTAGGAAGTTCATAACACATAGGCTCGGGCCATATGAGATTGCCTATGTTACAGAAGGAGGAGTTGCACAGTTGAAGACTTTGAATGGAGAATGGAAAGAAGGATTAGTGAATGGGAGCCGACTGAAGTTGTACTATGACAACCAGCTACCTCGTAATTCTCAGTAAAAGCATAAGGAAAAGGGTCTAGGTACCAGTTGCAGTTGAAACTAGGTACCAGACACAGAAAAGACAGTCTGCACAAGGAAGGAGAGGAGGCATAGAGCATAAAGCAAAGGTTGCACTACGCAGTCTGAAGTTGAAGTAAAATAGAAGTATCATATCTAAAGTACCTCAGGACGAGTCACAGGTGAGTGTTGGGGGCCTATTGCCTCTTGGTTATGAAAGTAAGTGAAGATCAAGGAAGAAAAGGAAAAATGCAAACTGCACGGAAGACAAAGTGATTGTTACTGGGTCGAAGTGAACAAAAGAGAAGAAAAGACGGAGCGAAGTAAAAGGAAGCAATCTATTGGATGAGGAGATCGAGGATGACATATCAACAAGGAAGAAGGATCATGGACAACTCAGCAAGCGGAAAAATCCACTGTTGGATGCTTTGGAGCACTACGAAAGAAGGAAGGAAAGAGAGGTTTGTGAAGCCTTGAAAATGTGGGTCAAGTTGACCTAGGGTTTTAGACACCTAGGGTTTTGGTATCTAGGGTTTTGAGTCTTGACACCTAGGTTTCAGTCTAAGGATGTCGGGGAGTGATTGTAATGTATAAATAGAGGTCTAAAGGACTTGGGATGGGTTCGTGTTATGATTTTTATTGTTGTTCTTGTCATTGTGTGATTGAGTGAGTAATATTATGTGAGAGAGAAGTGTTGAGTACGAGAGCCTTCTGTATTGTATGATCTTAAGCTGGGTGCGTAGGGAGGGAAGAGATAGCGAGGAGAAGAAAGAAGATCTGCTAGCTGAGAGTGCAAACAAGAACTGTATGCTTCATCCTAATATATTTTAAAAACAATTATGTGGACGTAGCCCTAGAGAGGGGGTGAACCACGTATACCTTGTGTTGTGTGTGATTGATGCTATGCTCTTTTCCCTTTGATATATTGTTATTGCATTACTATGTTAGATGTGATAGATAGTTGTGCAGAGTAGAGTTAAAATGGTAAGAGATATATAAATGCTTTGTCCTGCAACCCCCCCATAGCTACTTCGGGTGAGACTACATTTACTTTGCAGGTGTTGCCGAAAGGACCAATAGTTAGGGATTGTTGGTGTGCTCTTGGAGTTGAACCTTGGGTCTTCCCCTATGCCAACAAGTACTAGGAGGTGCGCTAGGATAGGGCACACTAGTCTATCCAGAAATTAAGTCAATATCTTCACTTAAGGTGCCTCAACGAGATGGTTACGGTTTCGTTGCTGCAGCAAAAACTGGTTGCAGCTGCAACTATAACTGAGCAAATCCTCCCAATCTATCTTCCAGCGGTTAGATTGTCTGAAGATAGTGTGGTTCCATAACCTGTTAGAATATTGGATGTGCTCATTTAAACATAGACAATATAGCAATATTGTCACCCAACCATAGACCAAATCCACCCCCGAGCACCTTAACCTTGACAGAGAATTATTTTGGAAACAAACCCTAGGCTTAATAGTCAAACAAGGTGGTGCACCTCTCTCCAGGGATAGCGCACCAAGAAAGAATAACCAAGACTGATCAAAGAGTCCAACCCAGAGACAGATCGAAAATACAGATTGCAGAACTGGCGGCAACAACTCCTCCCAAGACTTGCATACAATCTGGCCAACTGCAGTGCGCACAAGTGTACTTCTGCAGTTCTGAGAATACTAGCCAGAATGAATATTGGCCTCCTATATTTATACTATTTATGATAGACTTCTTGGGTCGAATTCTCATTCTGGGTGCTATTTACTTAGTATATAATATTTCCTTTAGCCGAATTATCTCTTGGAGGCTAATAACCTAATACAAATCATCTTCCTGAGCCGACTTGTCTTCTAGGATTCTTAACCAATTATTTAGGGTTTCTTCTTACTTCCCAAAATATTTTATTCTCGTCAGGTTTACACGTGGAGGTAAATACCTCCCGCATATACCATAATATCAACAGATGGATTCATGTACACTCCAATGCTAAGTATTGCATCTTGAAGTGGCATAGGCAAACCAGACTCAATGTGCTTGGTAGGGGTGAGGTAGTGGAGCAAGGTATGTGTTATTTGTAGTAGTGAGGCTATGGAGGAAGGTCATCCAGGGGTTTCCAAGCACCGTGATTTCTAGCGGTAGTGGTGACGTAGTGGAGGAATTTCTTGACGAAAAATAGGGTGAGTACTTCACATTACAGTTGGAGGAGAGGACGTTTGGGGTAAGTAATTTACATTATAGCTAGAAGAGTGGAGGGAGTGGAGGTGATCAGGGTGAGTACTTCACGTGACAATGTGAGGTATAAAGGTGAATGTTGGGGTGAGTACTTCACGTGATAATTGGATGTGTGGAGGTGGTGATAAAAACGATATGGGATGATGGAAAACAAAGAGATAGGGAGAGGTGGGCACATGATATAGCAGGATAAAGGGATAAGTGAACACAAGACAAATGGACACATGACATGGAAGGTAGTATTGATTTTAGATGGTATTGGTTGACAAGTTTTGGGCTACTGATAGGTTTGAGGAAAAAGGATTTCCTATGTACATGAATTATGCATAAAAATGTTAACCATCCAAAATACGGTATGGATAAAGCAACTGACAGTATAACAAGGCGATTTCATAAAATGTTACACTAGGTAAAATGCTTGACATTATTTTGTCCATCAAATTCCAAAAGGTTGCTTGCATGTAAAAAACGACCTCTCGTTAATTATTAATGAAGAAGATATTATAAGGTGGAAAAATAGAACGTTAGGTCAGACTAATGGAGACTTGGAAATAATGGAGTAAGAGTCAGTTGACAGAGTCAGTAGCGTAAGTAGAGTCTAGTTATCTGGAGTTTGTTGTAACAGTCTAAGTAGGTTAGTTTCCTATATAATGATGTAATCAGTCTTCATTCAATATATATTGTGCGAGCATTGCCTCATTGTATGTTTGTTCCTCATATTTCTAAGTTGGTATCAGAGCCACGGGAGTGAGGTGAAGAAATTTATAGAAGTCTGCAGGTCCCTCCTCTTGAAGGGTGCGATGCCATACTACTGAGAGTTTCCATGCATTTGAAAACCTCATATTTCCACAGTGCAACTGTGTATTACAGTGTGGAAATATTTAAAGATTCCCACACCCAAAATACCTCATGAGGGG